>WAAB01007585.1:105044-174339 GCA_013389865.1 Piaya cayana | reverse complement strand
GAGAGTGTGTGTCTGTCCAGTCCAGAGGCTGACAGTTTCTGTAGCAGAATGCTGTGAGAAACTGTGTCAAAGGCTTTGCTGAAGTCCAGGAAGACCACATCCACAGCCTTTCCCTCGTCCAGCAGCCGAGTCACTTTGTCATAGAAGGCGATCAGGTTGGTTTGGCAAGACCTGCCTTTTGTGAACCCATGTTGACTGAGCCTGATCACCCGGTTCTCTTGCAACTGTTTCATGATAGCACTCAAGATCACCTGTTCCATGACTAGATCACCTGTTCCATGACTCAGTTGTCAATGTCCTCTTTTTAGGCAGTTGCAAGAGAGGGGAGAAGGAGGAAGAGAAGAGAAAAGGTGGATGAAAAAAAAAAGTTAACTTATTCAATAAGCCAAATGATATCAGTGAGGAAAAATTCTTGTAATAAGGATAGTGTTTTAATAACCTATGCCATATCTTTTATAAGTCCCTTGCTAACGCTCCTTAGTTTAGCAGTTTTTATTCATTAGAATGGAAAATAAAAAACTCTCTTTTTAACTGTTGGCTCTTATCTAGCCTTCTCAAGCTCCATCCTGGCAAAACGCCACACAAATTCAAATGCATTTAGGACTAAAGTTTACAAAGGCACTGTAGTGATTTTCATTGAGATAAGAGTGAATGTTATTAAAATTTTGTATATTATTTAGTAGGTATAATTAATACCGGGCAGTAGTTAATGTTAGTAATGGTAAAATTCAAGACATGTGAGTGTATTTATAATAATTGGCAATAACACCTTGTGAGATCTTTGAGTTAAAAAAAAGAGAACAAAAACAATACCATATTCTTTGTTCTAACCATAAAGGCAAAGCCATGGACTTTACCTTTAGCTATGTTGGACAGGACTTTTATATCTTGATTTGGTAAATATTTTTAATTTTCTGTATTGCAGGGTACCTGTTTACCATATATTTCTGTACCACTAGCCAGATAGACTTGTCTTGGGTGATTTTAAAGCAGGAATACTCTAAGATCATGAAGTTGGTTAAGAAACAAGATTAAGAGCAGACTTTTGTTTAGCTTCCAAAAGCCGATAATTCTCTCTTATGATTTGATTTTGGAGAGTGTACAGTCATACAGTTCATACATAATCCAAAATATTTCTCCGTTTCTTCTTTGTTAGAAAGACTTGCTGTGACTTTTACCCTTTTCAGTAGAGAGGGGAGCAGCAATTTCTACTTCTGTGAGATTGTTTCCATGCAGGTTTCTGAAAAAAATCTCCACCTGTGACCTCATCCTTCAGGGCACTCAGTAGCCCAGATGGGCTTGAGCCTTTCCATTCCAGCTGTTGTCAGGGAGTAAGGCACTGATTTGGGGGAGAATACATCAAGACAGTATTTGTACCAGTAACTTCAGGATAGATTTCCATCTTTTTCAATGACATTTCTAAACTCCAGGTATTTATTTCAGAGTTGTTTGTGGTTGTGCAAGGATACGTGTGTGTGTGTGGATGTGCAACAATTATTTTATTTAGCAAACAAATTTTAAAACTTGCAACTTCATTTTCTTTCCACAATTAACTAATTAAATTTTCTTTAGCCCTCAGCCATGTTGTGGATCATATTGTGGGAGATTTTTGAACTACTAATTTTTGATCACTATGCAAAATATGCCTAGAACATAAGCATTTTGGTTGGCATTACCTATAAACTAATTTCCAGCAGTATTTAAATGTGTGACCATGAAATATTTCTGCTGGCATTTTCTTACTACTTAGCAGATGTTGCAACAGCCTTCAAACATCTATTAGGTAAAAGAAGACATTTTATAACATAGATTAATGGAAAAGAGCAAGAAGATGATAGGAAATAAAAGCTTTAGGATACAACTGCCTTTTGTTCTTAATTGGAAAACTATATAAACAGACTGAATTTCAGTATGAATGTCAAGACTTAATTTGTTTTCCATAAGTTACACTGACTGTAGCTTAACACATTTAATTTCAGACATAACTAACACTGATCAGATAGGGATTTTTGAAAATAATTTATTCCATTTCAATGGAATTTCCATTTTACTAGCTGTAATCTCAAATATGTAAATGGTAGCCAAAGCTGGATGTGATGTTTCAGTTAAGATTTTTTTTTTTTTGCCCATTGTTTCTTCTAGCATCTTCTTGCCAAATCTTCTGGAGCGCTTGTAATTTCCTCTGTACAGAGCCCAACAGGCTCATCAGCAGCAGAAGGTAAACATAATAGATGTGAGGAATTTCTGGAGATTTATGAGGTTTAGCTTTCTGAAACGTACACTGTGTCTGGCAGTCCTGGGATGTGGCCACATGTGGACTCTGTGAATTGAAAATGTTATAAATGGGGCATCATTTAGCCCTTGTTAGGAATAAAATTTAGGAACAAAAGATGCGTTCTGGAATAGCATTTAAGTATTGTTTCTGCCCTGCAACAGCGTGTTTCAACTCAAAACAGTAATCATCAGGGAGGTTAAGCTTTCGTTAGTAAGTTTATGAATTTTGACAAACAGGTTAACATCCCTATTACTTACTAAATTAAGCTTACTACCTACAGTCCCCTGTATCTTTTCACATTGAAACAGTCAGATCAGAGATACAATAACCAGATCTGATACAGCAACCTAGGAAAACGAAACTACTCTGAACTAAGGAGACTGACATTAGTGGGATTTGGTATCAAAAGCTTCATATCAAAAAAATGTACAAGTACAAGCCTTGTAATGGTACCATTATTCTAAGGATTAATTTGTTAAATTTTGCCATCTGTTTATGAAAATGTAATTGAAAAATTGCACTCCTACATCAGTTTATTGAGCTGATAAAAGAAGATCTATTAGCAAAGACAGAAATATGCTGTCCTAATGATCATGATAATATCACTGCATGTTAAAGTGCTCTTTTAACCTTTTTCAGTGGGCTTTACTGATATTAATTAATCAGCTTGAATGCTGTCAACATCTCAAGCACTAGAGTGCTAGTTCCAATTCTATGCCAGGCATTTCTCTGCATCTTTTTCTTTTATATGTTTAGGTAGAAGAGCCTAGAAGAGCATTAGCAGAACAGTAGAGAGAGGCCTCTTCTTCCTGCCCGTTGTTTACCCGTAGTATTGACTGATGGAAGAGCTCATGTCCATAAGCCTAGGTTTTTCATGGCCTCTTTCATCACCATTCTCAAGGACTTGCATAAATGAAAGATGGGATCATTTGGAGATAAATATTGCCGAGACTATCACTTTAACCCTCATCATCTTCCACAGTGCACTAAAACAGAGGGAAAAGGTAGCCTTTAATGAGAAAGTTGGTTAAACAAAACCTTCTCTGACTTCTAAGGTGAATGACACTTGAAATGTTTCTCCTTGGTGTGTTTAAAATCTAAAAACATTGCATGGATGTCTCATGCTTTTGTTTCTGCTGAGTAACAATGCTATGGGATGCTTCCAACTATAGCAACCTAAATGCTCAGATTGAAATGAAAACCATTTTCACATCAGCTTTGGACCAATAACTGATTCTAACAGACATTGTTTCCAAAAGTTTCCGTGCACTGATTTCCTAGCATTCCTCTCCTTTCACTAACACCGGGAGCACAATGAATCTAGGAGAATGAACATTTTTATCTCCCAACATTTATGTGCATGTTCATAAAATGTGTGGGCAACTTAAAAGCATTAAAGTATTTTTTGAGCTTCATTTGGAAGATAATATATTTCAAATACCAGAGTATAAAATAGCTAGATATCACTGGAAAACAACATTTAATTATTAATGAAACCAAGACATTGGCTTGGAATGAGAAGCAACTGCTTATTTACTGCAGATTTTACAGCAAAGGTAAATAATGAAATCTCTTTCCTAAGCTAACCTACATAGTGGTTTTGATTTAAAAGTATTTCTTAACATGGAAAAGATAAATAAACATTTTAACTCCTCTGCAAAATAGGAGAATTGTCTTAGGTTTGTACAGGTTTTGTGTGCATTTGTCATGAGCAGCTATTGTGGAAGTGGGATTACTACCTGGCAATTTCATCATGTCTGTGAAAGTAATGTTTAGGAGATGAAGTAATACAATGATGCTAATCCAGCTTTTTATAATCAGCCTTCTATATATGTAATATTTATGTTATTGTCTGTGCAGGGTTTTCTTTTTCTAGAAGCATTCCTTATCTGCTAGAATTCTTGTTTGACAAATGAGATTGGATTACCAAGTCACAGCTGTATACACTGGTTGATGTATTGCTGCAGGATTGATAATTCAGAAAAGCAATGTAGTATTTGGGGGTTAATTTTCTTTTCTTAGATACAAGAATCTAATGCTGCTTGCTAGATATTTGCTTCATTTTTGTTATCTAAGTTTTACCAGGTTTAGACTAGTTATTGACTCAGTTAATATAAAAAATGTTGATATGCTGTCAATATTAATGTAGATGTCAGTCCAATACTAGTCCCTAATGTATGTAAGAGCAAGTATTTTTTACTTTGATACAGAAAGGCAGTCATGTGTGAGATTTAATATACATCCTAATCTATCTTGTCATTGCACTAGCCATGGGTGATGTGCTAATGTATGGGCAACCATTTTCTTTTTCTCTTCACACAATGGAATAGATACACATGAATGACAGCCAAGTCTCCACTCTGTAATTATTTGGAGGACAGTTAGAATATACAGAAAGAATACCATAGTTTTACTTATAGACTTAAAGTATATGGGTTTTTTTGGTTTTTTTTTAATCTTCCAGGGAATCATATGATCATTAATAACTGGAAAAAAGAAACCCGCCCCCTCTCCCTCAAACCAAGAAATGGCTAAACCTAAGATTTGTAGCACACGCTAAGTTTGGAATTTCAGTTCTGCGTTGTTACATATGCAGCCAAACATTTTTATGTACTTGAATCTATTCTTTGTGCTGGCATAATCATTTTGATTCAATTTCTTGGCAAAAATATATGTTTTATACTACAGAAAATTTGTCATAAAGTATTTCTAAAGAGTGAATAATCAAGTGAGCTCTTTTTTATATATTCCCTTTTCTCTTTCTCCATTTATTTTTCAAATTGTGAACAATTATGAAAATATGGGATTGTGAGTATAAGTTCACACAATGTAAGATAAGCAAGCAAAAAATGATGTCCATAGCATATTTGTGTGTATTGACAAACCCCAAAACCTAAATATTCTTTTTTATAGAAAAGACATTGTGATGAGATTGCAGTTTCCTAAAAAGCAAGCCCCAAATTACTTATTTCTTAACACATTTGAGTCAACAAATCTTTGAATTCTCATATTAATTTATAATATAGTTTCCTTTTGTTCCTCTTTTCAAACTGTAAGAAACTGTCTTTACGCTTTCCATCTGTCTTTGTGTGAGAGAAAATGAAAATGAGGCACACTGTCCAGATCATAAAGATAAGCAACTGCCTGCAATTTCAGCATTATTTTTACTATATATTTAGGGAGGGAGGATACATTTTCTCCCCTGTGGTTGGATGCTATTATTTGTAGACTAAAGCTATTGCTTTTCTGGCACCTTTTAGTGTTCCATTCAGAATTAAAATCACTATGTACATCTTCACTAACTCTAAATTGAGACTGGTATAATTTCAACAATGGAAACTGAGTGTAAAATTCTGCACACAGCACACTTGATGGAAATATTCCATTTAGGAAAGAAAATGGGGAAAAAGAATTCCAAAACATTCTATTTTTAGAACATATGTTATAATCCCCATACTATTTACATTTCCTATGAGTATTCTTCTTCTCTGAGAATAGTATTATAAGGCTAAATTGTTACCTTATGTTTTCACAGGGTAGGTTTGTGACTACTGACAGTTGTAATTTACAGTGATTATGCACATTAGCAAACTTGACTGTTGCTATTATTTTTATTTCAAATACAGAGACTTTCAGTGGACTAATGGTATGAGGAGTGGATGTTTTATCTTCACAACATGCTACAAAGTTCCTATCAGACTATAGCTATAGCGATGCACCAGCACATATTTACAGTCATAGGAAGTATTCATTTGCACCTTTGAGAGAATGTTGTGTAAAACTTTAAATCGAGTCAGTAGGTTCTGTTGATGTGTTTACTGATCTATCTAGCTACCCACTACATGGCGTAGGATATGAATATTTGTTGAAAAGGCTAAAAGGGAAGAGACATGGTGTCAAATGCTTTAATATGGAAATAATTTCTGTTCACTAAAGAGTTTATAGAGGCTTCTGTGTCACTACTCATTCAGGTAAACTTTATGTACATTTCAGTGTTTCTGGGTTTCTGCATTATATGTATCAACTTTAATGAGACACAAGTGATGTTGAAGCAGTGAAGTAGATGCATTCTCACAAACTTACAGCTTTTGAAAGGTCCACATTTTCAGAATATCCATTCAAATTAATCCTAAATCTTCCACCTTTTATAACTGAAATCACAAAATCTATTGACAGTTAAAATTTATGTTAGGGTTTAAATCTGAATTTCTTACCTGTAAATGCTGCCATCTCCTCTTGTTGTGGATTAGTAGTATTGCTAGTAGTATGTCAGCATGTAGGTACTGTGAAGATCTTGAATAAAAATATCTACACTAAATTGTTGGAAAACCTAAGAATATTGATTTGAAATTGAGCATACATTTTTTCAGGAGGAGGATGGAATCAGTTTTTTGCTTGAATATAAGATGTCTGTTTATGATGTAAACTTTCCTCTTCTAAATATTTAAAACCACTCGTGTGGTGCACAAGATCATACAAACTAGTTCATTTAGTATCTTTGCAACCTGTCATGTTAATATGTAAATACATGTGCATATGTATTTAGACAAATCTAAAAACATGCATTATTTACATGCCGTAAGAGATTTCTTTCTGAGCCATTACAGTCTATTATGTAAATATGTATTTAAAGGGCATAATATTTTTCTTTAATTTCATTGGATTTTTGACTTGACAGGTCATAATGGCTAGGATCCCTTACACAGTACCTCATAATTTATTTCAGTCTGTATTATAGATGTTGCTATGCTGTTAATATGAATTTGCATATAAAATATGCTTCAAGAAGTTACTGTACACATAAAGATTAATAATTCACTGGTTTTAAATGGAAGAGAGAACATCAAAACTGATTAGTTCACATAAGGGTAAGATTCATCCTCTCTTCTGAATGCTAGCACAAAACCTAGGCATCATTTAAGCCTCACTTAAGCTCTCAAAATGCAGCTTAAATGGATTTTAACTGGTGTATAGGCTTTGTTCTGGCAGTCAGTGAAGTACTGAATTTAATCCATAAGAAAATAATGTGTTTCTAAATGCTCCCCATTTCTAGAATTGAATTAGTAGGTCTCCTAGGAGCTCTCAACTTACAGCAGTTTCTCCAATTTTACCTTGTTGTTTGCAAGAAAAGTGAAATCCAGTTTTAGAAGAAACATATATAGCATCTTTCTGTGTAACGAATCTCATCTGTTTTGGTTCACATTTGTATCAGCAGTGGAACACACAGTACAAAGAGAGCTGACCTAGTTCAGAGTACATGGGTGCTTCTGCTGTAGATTGAGGACAATTTTTATCCCAAATTTAGATTCCAGCTCACATTCTGTAATTAAATATGGAATCTAGCCATTCAGTGGATTCTGAGGTGTTCTCAAGATTGTTATTATTCATGGAAATTGTGTGTTCATCTGGTTACTGGAATGAGGTTTAATGTTTGGGTATGTTGATTTTCAGTCAACAGATATGACTAAACAGGCAGAAAGGAAAAAAAGTGGGCTCAGATTGTTCTTTACCAGCTAATACTTCTGGTTACAGGACAGTGCTGGCACTAGTAGATGGTTTTGTAATAGGAACCTGACAGCCGCCAGTAGCAGATGTTAAGGAAACGAACAGAGGAAGAGGTCAAGCATATAGTCATGCTTCCCTGGCATAGCATCCCAGCTTCTGGCAAGTTTTCCAGACATCTAGTTTTCAGCAGACCAGGCTAAAGCTGTGTGCACAGCAGAACAAAGAATACTTACAGAGTTTAATAATGGAGAGTGTTTTGGAGGAGAGATGGTAGGAAAAGGGAAAGTATGACTTGGGCTCCAAAACCTGCTGAGACTGAGGATGTCAAAGGAAAATAGACATCTCTAGATAACTGTGAAATGGCAGAAATGTAGTTAAGTTGGATTTGTGTTGGGTACTGTTTGTTTTAAAATACATTTATCTGATACTTCTTTTCTAAGCAATACGTTTTGAAGTAGAACAGCTGTTTGTATGATATGTCCTGGCTCAGATTGCAAAAGCAGCTGCAGAACCTAACTTGAGTCAGGCGCGTGAAACTGTACCATTTTATTATACAAAACCCATGCAAAACACATTACAGAATTGGAGTAGAAGCTGTGTGGAGAGGTAGAGGTACAGGTGGTATAGGATCCAAGGAATTTTTCCAAAGTCTACATAAATCCCAGGAACCTCAAGTGGGGCAGTGTCCCAATCAAAGATGCCATTCAGACAAGGGCTTACATTCTTATGGCTTAATTCTTCTCTGATGGAGTTACCCTCTGCTCATTGGGAAGGAGAAGTCAGCTACACTGTTTGAAAACAAAGGCAGAAATGGAGTTCAGGTTGCAGTCATGGCAGCCTCATCTTACAGAAGTTTCAGCTAACATTTTCAAGTGGGGTCCACAACAAGCAACTGTGATATCGAGCTCTTTGAGTAACTTGTCAATGAATCAGTGCAATAATTGCTTGTGGACAGCATGATATGTTCAACCTAGGGTCACTTGGTAGTTACCTAGCCCAAGCAGGGCGACACAGAAAATCCTCTGTGTTCTTGCTACTTACTTTGCCTATAAGACAAACTGTTCTGACAGTAGAAGAGGATTTGATTTCAATGAATCTCTTCCAAACATGATAAAAACCAAAGCTAATCTGAACTGTTATTACTGGGTGATGTACTTAGTGATCACAATTAATCCTTTAATCATAACTGAATGACTAGGAAAAATTAAGAGTCACATTAAAGCTAGGTGACAATTTAGGTTATTTTGGACATTTTATTTGTCTGGTTGGGATTTTGGTTTTGGGGTTTTTTTTTCTTTTTTATTTTTGATTGGTAAGTCAAGTTCTAATGGGCCTTGAGAAGAAAGGGCCAGATGGGAACATACTTTCCCTAGGCAGGCTGTGCCAGGCCGACTTCAAAAAAAAAAAAGTAAAACAGTATTCTTGAATGAATGTGGTCCAGTCTTTAAATACTCTTCTGAACTGATGCCTGTGCTCACTGTAGGGAGAACCTGTATGGAAAGCAAAGCTTCTTAAACTCCATCTCTGAATCTTAACACATGATATAGGACTGAGGCAAACTGAATTCCCTTAATTTTTTCACACTTCTGTCTTATGCAGAGACATTGATTAAAATGTCTTTGACCTTCTGCCTTTATAAATTTAGAGACAGATTTAGATAGATAGACATTAGCATCTATATCTGTAATGGAAGCTTTACAGTATCATTGAACATATCAATTATTAAAATTATTTTAGAAAAGGTTATAGTATTGAGCAATTGTTTACAGATAATTCAAAGAAGTCCTCTGGAAAATATGGATAGAAACTGCTTACAATTCTAGAGCAAAAACTTTAAATATTATATGGCACCTGGGGCAGATATAACATTATCTATGCTCTCTGTGATAATAACTTCTTCACATTCATATTCTAAATGTTTACAAGTATACTTTATATGAAGTCGTTAGTATTTGTCTGCAAACATCTTTTTAGTGATCAGGAGTCTCATCCCTTCTGACTTTCTAGGGAAATACCAGATGTTACAATTCCCTATGGTGGGTGTTATAATTCCCTGAAGTTTTATTATTTTAATATACATCAAAGCAATGGTTCAACTATGTAAGACTGAAAAACTTTTGGGGATTTTTTTGGTAGTTTGTTTTTGCTTTTTATACATAACTTTAAAACATTCCAAACCAGTTCTCTTTGTATTTTGATTAAAAGAATCATATAAGCCTGGATTGAGACCCCACTACTAAACTTTTAGCCTGGACCAAATTTTCTTTAAAAGCCTGGGAGAAGAGGGTTGGAGGAGGAAGAGAGAAAGAAAGGAAAGAGGGAAAGAAGTTTTAAAGTGCAAATGCTGACCAAACCTTAACTATAGCATCATGAATGGTGACGCTATAATGCAATGCTAACAAGGACTCCTGAGGTAAATACAACATCAATTAAAGGCTTGCAGGTGTGTCAGTGAAGGTGAATAAAAAGAGAGGATGAGAAAGGATATGTGCCAGCAGACCCTATGGTTTTGTAGTAATTAGTAATCTGTGCAGGTGTCTATTATGACTAACTGACAATAAATCTTGGCTTCTGTTTTGAATATTGCTTTTGTTTCCCAAGTTTCATGCCTGAAGGGGAGAAAGAAAATGACTAGAAGATTAATTACTGTCATGGTTACTCCCAATAAGATAAATTGGAAAGTAGTAATCCACTGAATGAGATTAAATGTTCTTATTATTATTTTCATATTTTATTCTGATAACAGAAAACTGAAGGCAGTGCAGGTTGTGTGGGGGTATGTATGTAATGATTTTTGCATAATGCTAGAAAAACAAGCCTACTTCATCAGTAGCCTCTCGTCAAGTTGTGTGCATAAGGCAAATTTTTTTTTCTACTTCAACAAAATGATGAAAAGGTATCCAAACCTTCTACATTTGTGCAGTAAACTCTAATTCTAAGCAATGATGAACTGTAAGTAAATTTTACCATAGAGCTATGTTTTCCTTAGCCTCTCCATCTGCTCATTTTTGACACCCCTGTCATTAACTGTCATTTCCCTTTAAATATACAGTGAAGCTGAAAGGCCAACTCTACATCACATCATTTCAGATTAGGGGCAGTTCCTTTGAGCTGAGCACTGTTTAGGTGTCAGAAAGAAGTCTCTGACCTCTCTTGTACCACACTGCCGCAGGGCCTTAATTAGTACTGACTCCAGCCATTACTGCAAAGAGGACAAAGGCAACCACATCATTTTTCTACTTAGGAAGTTAGCGTCTGACCTAATAACTTGTCCAGGCTCACAGGACACTGTAATAGCCACACAATGGCAGTGGGGATTATTTGTCAGATTCTTTCCTCCCCTAAATGTAGGATAATCAAGGAAGTTAACTATTGTATCCTTCAGTCTTGCAAGGGTTGTTTTAGGGTTTCATTCTGTTGATTTGTCATGGATAAAATGACAGAGAAGGAGTCAGGTATTCAGAAAAATAGAGAGGGTGATATATAGAGTGGGTTTTGTCGTGGGTAAAAGTATCTGATTATTTAAATTATTGCTACTCCTATAATACCTGCTCCTGTACTACTGAGTTCAGTGGAATTTTAGCACTTGTTTTATGAAGAGCAAACTCAAGTCCACAGTCAAATGAATTCCATTTTCTTTCTTTTCTCATCCCATTCTTCTTCATTCCATCCTCCAATCTCCTAGCAGAAATTCACTCTCACATGAGAAACATTTTACAATGCTTTTGGCTCAGCATTTTTCGTCTCTTTCACTGGATATTGGGCTTACTGCATCAGATTATACATTATACAGTTCCACTGAATATCCCTAACTTTCCTGTTTGTTTGGCAATGTTCCATTGAGAAAACTTCATCTGAGAAGATAATGACTTCTTAATCTAGAACTCTCTCTTTTGTTTGTAATTTAAATTAAATAAAGCATTTGAACTTGCTATAGAAGTTGCATGATCTCACACTATATTCCTTTATAATCAGCCAGTGTCATGTGCTGCAGTACAGAAGCATGCTTTATGCTACTGCAGCAAAAATTACTTTCACTTAATACATCTCAGAGAGCAATCTAAAACTTGCAGTAAGCTGACTCTTGTGATGATGAGTTTATCAAAGTACAGATGTAATGATGATGATGATGATTTTATCAAAGTATAGATGTAATGTATAATTAGTATTTTTGAGAGCTATTTAGCTGTAATTGATTCATCTGCTCGTTTGAGGCTTCATTTTTATTCTTCTGTAGGCAAGAGTAGTTCTTTATGCCTGCCTTACACCCACCTTTAAACAATTAAAAAAAAGCGGGGGGGGGGGGGGGAAGTAAAGAAAAGAAATTGTGGTTCTAATTCTGATAGGCTTTTCTGCACCTTTTGGGCTTTGTAATTTCAATGGGAATTAGGATTATTTTTTACCAAACTGACTTTGAACCAGATTGAAGTCTCAGAAATACCATAAAGTTTCTACATCTCTAAGGAAATCTCTTCTGAAGCGATCACACAAAGGTAGTTATAGTATTATCAAAGCTGAAAAATGTTGGATAGCATTTCTTCTGCTCAACCAGCATCTGAGGCAATGAATATATTTAAATTCTACATCAGGGCGCAAACTGAGCAGAATTTGCAAGAGACTGGATGAGTTTGTATACAAAGCTACAACATGGGCTAAGACTATTTGGTCTAGACCCTTTAGTCTATGACAGTGGGATTAAGCATTATTTCATTCGGTCTATGCACTGAAATAAGAGCCAATAAAATGTTTTTGACTACATATCATATATAGTAATTTCCTTATTCTCTTTTAGATTAACCACGAACATTGATTTTTTTCTGAGAAGCAGGGAGATGAACATTACCTTTCCGAGCATAAATAATTCCAGATTCAGAAATATTCATTTCACCAGAAAGAGGCAACACAGAAGAGGCTTATATGAAGGAAGAGACTTCTAACTTTCTGTGGATCTGAATAGCTACAGAAGTTTATTCTCCAAACACAAGAATAGCATCTGCTGGCAGCTATTTCGGCAATTTAATCAATGCTTTTTGCCCTCCATTTGCTGAAGAACAATGTCTGGTTTGTGATTCTATTCATAAGTTAGATTAAAATTTTAAAGGGCCATTGCCTGGTGACTTCTGCTGCTTAAGGATTGGTAGCTTTATTATGGAAGGCATATCAAATCGGGAGTTGCTACCCATCATTTTCCTGTTGCAGTGAAGCACTCAAGGAGGGCAGATGGAGAGGAGCCTCAATGTAACGTAAAGGCATCCTGAATGCAGAGGTCCCTCCCACCTGCAGCAGAGCCAGTCCTACGGGCATTACGAGCAGCCACGTTCAGCAGTCATGGATGAATGGTGGAGAGGGGGATCTCATCTTACCCTCTGTCATTTATTTAATCAAGATTAAACACATTTTCAGATTACTGGCCACTTCACTGCCTTTCCCCACTGGTAGGGGAAAAAATGAGTTGCTTTAGCAGAGTGATGTGATAGCCTGGGTTGTGGGAATAAAGTTAGAAAATACAGAATAGGGTGTGCTAATTTGTATGAGATTCTCTTTCTTGCAAATTACTTATTTTCTTTTGCTCTATGTGGAAGGCGAGAATTTCTTCTAAGTTGTTTGACTGGACAAAATTCAGGATTTAGATTCAGGTGGTTGAGGGGTGTTTAAGTCATGAGCAGACGAGGTCCTGAGGGACATGGTTTAGTGTTTGGTGGGAATGGTTGGACTCGGTGATCCGATGGGTCTCTTCCAACCCGGTGATTGTGTGATTCTGTGTGATTCTGTGTCACTGCCGAGTACTATGGGAAAAGGGCCTAAATAACTGAGATCATACTTGTGAAATGTATTTGGGTTTATGTGGTCATTATTTGTGCATATACACTAAGGACTACACACATGCAGAATATATATGGCCATTAATAAATTAAGTCTTATCTGTTTTTTTACGTATCTGTGACTGAACTTCTGATGACTATTTTCACAGATTTTTTTGATGTTGGTGGTAACTAATAGACATTTTCTAACTATCAACAAAAATTTTTTAGAACTGTTGTTTGAGGAAAAAAAAATCTTGACAGAAAGAAAAATCAGAGAAAAGGATGACTTGTAGATTACATTAAGACTTTGTCACAAACTAAGAGAAGCCCACAAAAACAAAGTTGAGGTTGACACAGCATTTTTTACTTGTGCCTCTGTGCCTTTTTTTTTCCTTGCTATGTGATAAGGAGAGAGCATCAAACTTAAAATATTCTGACTTTTGTTGGTCTGAGTCGTAACCTTATTGTTGCTATGACCTACATCTTTGGACTATGAATAATATGCTTTTGTCATGATAGTGTAAGTAGAAGAGTCAGATAGTTTTACAGCATATTCAACCATCCTTTTTACTTACTTTTAATCAACTTGTTCTTCTGAACAAGCTATGGAATTGATAGCTGTTATTGATTACTTGTAGCATTACCTAATCTTCACTAAATGTAGGAAGCTTTTCAGATTTAGAAAGGTGGCAGAAAATGTCTAGTAATGATGCTGCTGGGAATTGAAGCTCAATAGTGTGGTCAGTATAAAAGTGATATAGCTGTAAGAGGTATTTTATTTTAAGCCTATTGTTTTTTACCAAATGCTGAAGTTGATGTAACTTACAGATATTCTGAAGTTTCTAATGTATTTATCAACTGTTCCAGGATTTAATATTATTCCAATTTACACCAAGAAAAGGCTTTTATTAATGATAGTGTGCTGGAACTTCAGAAAACTACAAAATGCAAATAATACAGTACTGTAATGAAGTAGAAAATAGATGGCATTTATGCTTTCAATACAAAGGGAAAATATAAAAAAATCACTACTAAAACAGATATAAACGTGACCTTCACTGCGGTTCAGTAATTATCCTAGTTCACAGTATGGTGTTTCTACCATGATTTTCCTTATTTCCTCTTTGTTTTCATTTTTATCTGGGTACTTCACTGGTGAGTAATAGCTAAAGGGAACCCATTATGCAAGGCGCGCATTCAGTTTGCAAGTGAATTTGCTTGTAGCTATTGCCACATTTGAACTTCACTAATGTATGTAAATTAAAAACTCTGGTATTTGGATCGCTCCTGTTTGAAATAAAAACAAAATCTGATCATTACAATCTGCAAGCCAGGTATTATCACTGGACTAGTGAGCTGCTGATGATGAATTGTACTGAATAGCTTGTGGATAGAATATTTTATCTCAGTTCTCTATCACACAGCACTGCATAAAATAAGAATGATTCATCAAGCATGAGAGCTGGTGGTTTATGAAATTCATTGCTCACGGCAAGTGTATTTTTTAAAATTCAAAAGACAAAGCAACTCACAAGGGTTATTTAGTAATCAGTGTGAATTACTTCTAGGTATAAGCCTTAGTGGAAAAAATTAAAAATACATTTGCTGTACAGGAAGCATTATTGCTGTAGGTGCTATAATTTAACTGCTTCACATCTATAGCTTTTTCTTGTGTGTGACTATTTTGGATTCCAATCCTCCTCCCTTTTATTTTTAAAAGTGAAACTGCATAATCAGTTGTAACAGGATTATTACATCGAACAAGTCTATTCTATGCTCTCAGCAGAAACATCTTCAGGGGCTTGTACACCTTAGGCTGTGGTGGATATTTTGTTTATTCAAAAAGACATGTAAAAGGAGAAGAGCAATATAAAGTCATCTTTTTTTCCTTCAGATTTACAGTAAGAATGTTTCATTTTTGCTCTTGTATTGATGTCCCAAGGCAATGTTCCAAATGAAAAGATAATAACTTATGAAGAAGTGTCAAAAACTAATTAAGTTTTGTAACTTGTTTTTCCTTCACATAAAGTATATTTTTCATCACACTGTCCAGTCACATGCTGGGATTCTTGCTAACATCATCACATGCCAGTCACACTAAGTCTCAGTGGTTCTTTTCCTCCTGTCATTATTTTCAGCATCAATTAATTTTCTTCTGACCTCACCTTTAGAAAATGTAGCAGGGAATTATCAGTGCATGCTTTGCACAGTCTATTTGGAAGGCATTAGGCCACTGTGTGTATTCGAAAATGGAGTAGGCCAAACATTATATTTTCTCACCTGCAAGGTTGCCTAGTAACCTGAATTAAGGATTTTCACCAAGCCTTCAAGACAAATAGAATAACTGTAAAGCAGGTTGACCCAGGTGGGAGAGTCAGACCCACAGATATAGATTAGCATTTTGAGTGGGGAAATATAAAACACAGCTCCTCATTAACATTTATTGCAGTAATAGTTTTTGTAATTAAAGCAGCCAATTTTCTCAGCAAGTAAAAAAAATGTGATGCATCATATTTCACTGTTACTAAATCTGTGTTATGAAACACACTTCATTTTACTTTTTGACATATTATCTGCTTGGGGGCTGTCAACATTGTGCGCACATAGAAAGACTGTCCATTTGACGAAATGTCCTTAAAACACATAAATATATCTTTGGTCACGTTCTTGCTAAAAGCATGTACACTTGCCTACAGTTGGGTAGCAATTCATGTAGATATGTTCAAGTTTCATTTAATCACTTCAAGGAGCTAAATTCCTTGTTTAATGTATTGCCATTGAAAAGAAAGATTAGTGTACTTTAGAGGTGGGGGTCATTCTTTGAAATGCTATTACAGCTTTGTCCTTGACATGCAAGATTCCTCCAGAAAAGGAAAGGCGAAGGAGGGGTGGTGGGGTGGGAGGGGAGAGCTGGAAATTCTGCCTCAAAGGTACAAAGCAAAGAAGTAGCACAATTAGGATGTCGGCACATAGTGACAGTCCTCTGCAAATGACGGTGTCAGGCCACTGAGGGGCCGAGGGTGGCAGGAGTGACATTCACCCTAGCAAGATGGAAATAAATGCCCTGTTTGATAAAAGAAAACAGACAATTTATGTATACCCTGAAGAGTTAACAGCTAGTGAGCCATTCCTATGGGTCAAGTGCTGCATTTGCATTTTGATGGGATGTTATCAAGTAATTAATGCACCAGTCAGGATTTATTACCTCAGGAGTGAACTGAAAGGTTCATTACAAAATCGGTTTCACTTGAAGATAGGCATTTCCTCAGAGTTAGCTTTTGACATGTTGTTCCTAGCTCTCTCTGCCTGTGGCAGCAATGGTAGAAGGCCAGTGAGGTGAAATTCATTGCTTAATAAGGGCATTCACTTTGGGTATTCTTGTGATAATAAATGTATACATCAAGGCCGCACTGCCTTGTCAGTTTAATTGCTTCTTGTGCTCCTTAACAAGCCAATCTTAATCAGTCTGGACCATGTTATGAATAATTTAGGGATCAGCAGACTTCACGCTTAATAAGATGTACTAGATTATAAAACTTAAGTGCACTGTTTATAGAAAGCATGCAAAACACTTTAAGTTTTTATTAGGAGCAAGGAAAAAAAACCCCAAAAACATAAACAAACCCAAACCTAGTAGTGACTTATTCTAACATTTGCAGTTTGTGAGCAACAGCTGTGTTTCTTAATGCTGTAACCCCCCTCCACTTTTGTTGAAGGCCCACGGTTCAGCCTTTCTATCCCCCTAAGCCTCCGTCAGGCATAATGGGAAATTTGAGCAGGCCATAAGATTAAAGCTTGGAATCGATGACCAACCAGCAATTGTCATTTTAGAAAACATTCTTTTATCTTTTTAAATGCAAAGCAGATCTTATTTTAAAACATTTTCTGATGGACAAAATTACCTTTTTGTTGGTGGTGGCTGACAGCCTACGTGGATTTTAATGCAATTATTTAGATCTCAGATTGGCTGCCAAACCTACATCAGTAATAGGATTTTAAAATGTTTTTCCTTTGTTTAATAATACAGCTGAAATGTAGGATAGACTGTAAATAATTTTTTACCTAAATTTTGTATAATTAAAATAAAATACTTTTTATTTGTTAAGGCAACACAGAAACACAAGAAAAAATAACAGAAATAGTCTCCAATCTCTCTGAGCCTATTATGATTTCTCCATGTAATGAGTATTGTTTGATTGAAAAGGAACACTTAATGTTTTTATTTTAAAAGAATTCTTTGTCCTCCATTTTACCTCAACATTTGCAGGCTATAAGTCGTCCACAGAGTAATGCATCATTCAGTTTATGACATCTAATAAAGGCCTACTGCAAGCATTAGAACCAGGTGCTTCAACAATTTTCCTTTGCTTGTAGCTGCTTCTGCTGTTCTCTTTTACTCTAAATGGGGGGAGAGGAGGAAATCCCAACAAAAAACCAACAAAAAACCTGCAACATTTTTCACAATTTCCTTTTTTTTATTTCATTCTCTTTAAGCCTTGACACATGCTGACAGCACTACGGTATCATTTGATGTCTATGTAAACAATAGCTGCATGTATTTCTGAACACAGAGCGTATTTATTAGTATAAATAGAGATGTAATTAAAGGCTATGCTTTCAGACATTAAATAAAATATTAAAATAATGTTATTGTTCAAATACATTTATGAATCAGGAAAATAGGTACCAGTAAATGAAAAACAACTTCAAACCTATTTCCCAACCTATAGCTGGACTATCATACTCCTTTGTTCTTGTGCAGGTTAATAGAGATTGAGGAGATGGGCAGAGGAAAAGCAGTGCAATTTTCTGCTATTTAAGCTTGGCGAAATGGCACTCTTCAGGAAGCAGCAAAAAGTATGAAAGTGTAATAGGCATTTTAAAAGTAGAAGTCCATATAGCTGCTTGAGGGATCCTCAGATTTAGGCATGCATAGAATCACGAATGAGATAATCAGCATTGTGAAATTGAAACCTGTCTGCTGCCTGCTGCTGTTCTTCCCTCTTTCAGTGGAGTGATTTGTAACACTCATCTTCTTCAGGCAAGGCAGCCTTCAAGATTATCCAGAACTGTCAATAGTAATTGCCAAAGTATTTTATTACCTACAGAAAATCAAAGGAATTTTATAACCAACAGTTATCAAGTTTCAATACATGGTATAAAGAGAGCAATTTTAGTTGGAATACAATCGTGTTTGGCTTGCTTTAATGTTCTTGAGACAATTCCTGTGCAACCAACTACAACATTCACTGTATTTAAGCTGGAGGCAAGAATACGCACATGTACTTGTAGTTTAAAAGAATTACTTAATGCTTACAAGCCTCTGCGAGCAAGTGTTTTTTAATTACCATACAAACTATGCCATAGCTAATTACTTCTAAAAAGAATGAGGTTTCTATAAAACTCGAGATGACATTTTGAAATTCTGGCACTAGATATAAGTTTAACTGGGGCATTCTCTGTCATGAGGTAAATAAGATGCCTAGAAATTAGCAAAATATGACACTGATTATAAAGTCTGAAAACATTAATGTTGCAGCTCTTATTATGCTCTCTGAATATTATTACTACATGAACCACAGTCGCTATTGTCAGCCATTCATTTAACACAATTCTGTTATGCTACGGGGTCACCCATGATTCAAAGCTTTTCAGATGCTTAGCTTCCTACTCAGACTATGCATGAGTGAATATTGTATCTTCTGTCTGACAGTGTTTTTCTGAGCCATAAGCCTCACTTTCATTCTCTGATACCAGGGAAAAGGAAGGTGTGGCTCTCTAAATGCTTGGTGGGAGAAAATTCAGCTTCTATTTTTGATAGTGTATTTCCTCTCTAATTTCATAATGTCAAGACTGCAGTGACGTGACTATTTCTATGGGTTCTTTTAAAAATGAATTTACAAATTTACTTGTGAAAAATTAATTGGCGTGGGGAAATGCCTCTCTAAGTTCCAAACAAGGTTGGATGGACTTGTATTTTGCGACGTGTTCAGGCTTTTATTCACAGCACCAAAAAGCAGGTAACATTTATACTGAAAGGCTGCACTGAAAGAGAAACAAGCCATGAAAAAATTTTATACTACTACAGCCGTGAAGCCATGATTATAGCATGAAAGACAGCTCTCCTTTCAACTGTGAACCTTCTTGCTATTTCTACATAGGCCTTTGTTTCTATTTTAAATAAAGATGTGTTAATTAAATTATTAATTGTTGTTGAAAGTGTAAAGTACTTTACCAAAGACCTCCTTTCATAATACTGCAACATAAGAAAAATTTAGCAAAATGGTAATCAGGGGAGAGCTTGTTTGTATACTATTAAAATGCTGATGTTGTAGTTATCAGAGTTATTCAATTACACTGGGTAATAGACATTTTTAATATAAGGAAGATGACTAGCCTGCTGGAAATTTTCTAATATGATGAACCTACACAGAGTCTTGTATTTTTTTCACTCTTATCATTTATATTGGTTTGCTTGTATTGTGCAGTGTGTGAAACATGCATTGATAAATTATTCTATCTAGTACTTCTGTATGGATTACAGAAGTGTATTTTATATGTACATCAGCTAGAATTCTGCAGATGTTTAAGCATATCAGAAGAAACTGAACTAATTTGTCCCTTTTTGTGAGAACTTGGTTACCTTGTCTGCACATCCTGAACATTCTGGGCTAACTATATAGTTAATACAATAGCATTCTTGTTTACCTTGACCTGTGGATTTGAACTGAATAATGACAGGACAAGTTGATATTTGCACTTTTCTAGGCTCAGACTTTGATATCTAAACTAGATGAGTGCCAATGGTTTTCCCTTTAGCCCTTGGTTGTCGTAGTAGAATATTGTTCCATTGATAAAGCTGGAATTGGCAAAACCCATAACTGTGTACTGTGGGCAATTTTCACTCCAACATATAAATGCAGTGTGATGTACATTTTGTTTGATTCATTATATTATAGACTTTGCCACATGGGTTGTGTATTTATTCTAAACATTTTAGTAGTCTTATTAATTTGTTTATTAAAAGGATAGAATAGAAACAGTGCAGAGAGGTAGCCTGTAGCATATTATTCCAGATTCTGCATAGCTCAAGAAATATCTAGTGATTGTACTTCTATTCAGATGTATGATCATGGAGATTGTCATGATATAATGGTGATAGGGACATGTGGTTGTAATACTGTTTTCTCAGAAGAGGAATAAAATATCTCTGTTCCTAAGTTGATTGTAGTATGGGCATTCAAAGATTCAGAGCATGGGAACAAAAATATCTCTCTGTACAAGGCTGTACTACAACTCATATTAATCTACAGTGTCTGGTAATAGAATTTAATGAGTGTTTTTTAAGTGTCCTCTTTCCTTCAAAAAATTCCAGGAAGCAAGTTGTTGGAAGTTTTAAAACAGGGGGGAAATGCAGAACACAGAGCCTGACAATGCTCCAGTTAAAATCAGTCACTAGCACAACTCTGTTAAATTTAGTGGAGCTAGTCTTAATTTTCACCAGCCTGAATGAGAAAACCATAACTATCTGTCATTACTGTAGGGGAATAAATTGCATTTCTGTTGTAAATCTTTGTTTAAACACTGTACTGTTGCATTTAGCATTGGATTAGATAGGGTAGGAGTTTACTGAGAAATTGTACGGCTATATTTGTACAGAGCTGTACCTGATTCCTACCTCCTGTAGTGTGAGCAGTGGTAAGTGAACTGTTTCTGTGTTGTTCACTCACTCTGTCAGATCGAAACTCAGCTCAATAGCATTAAACTAGCTCCCATTTGAAAGATTTGTCTTACAAAACCCTGAAAACTGCTCTGAACGTGCATACATTGATTTTGTTGCCGGAATCTCCCGAGCTTTGATGAAAAGGAGACTCCACATGCAGGTGAAAGAGGGTTTACCTCTTCAATATTAAAAAGAGAAGATTAAGGATTTTTGTTCAGCTAAGGCTGAACTAATCAGTGGCATGCAAGGGAAAGAAAGTTGGCCTAACGCCTATAGTACAATAATGTTATTTTCTTCAGTTGAACAACAAGTTCAGATTTCTCCAATAGTTGCTTGTGAGTAGCTGTCTACCATTATTCCCATTTGCACAGCTAATTGAATGTCCTGGGGTGAAGGAGTAAAGGTTTCTATTTTACCCACAGAGAGGGAGCTATTTGTCATGTTCATTGTGGGAAATTTGCTTAAATTCTGTTCTGGAATAGATGCAACTGTTATATCAATTCACAGAAGAACTTCTGTACGGTAGTATTTTAAATGCTGAGCAGTTTAGTATTCATGGAGGAGATAAGGCATTTTGTGTAATCAGAAGTTTAGTTCTGTTCCATTTAGTTCTATTTAAGCATTAAAAAAATGGAGATGAATGGTTTTCACAAACTTTCGTGTGAGAAAAAAGAAAGAAAAAACCCTGTTCATTTAGGCTTTTAAGTTGGATAACCTTTTTTTGTCCTTGCTGCAGACTTCTGCACTGTACTTACTGTTATCATAGCACATACAACTATGTGAATTTTTGTGGAAGAAGAGGAGGAGAGTATCTGTAGTTTGCACAGCTCATCACTGAGAATGTCACCACAATGTAATGCACAATACCCTAGGGAAAACAACAGGTTTGCGCCTTCTGCTGTCCAGTCGGTCTTTCTCTCATATTCACCTGGAAAATTCAGGTGGCAGGCACAAACGTTGCTTGAAATTGTGGCACAGGTGAGGCTTTGGAAGATGTAGGGAGAGAAGACAGTAACTTTTAAAAATGAACTACCTGTGCTACAAGACACCATAGCACTTTACAAATATATCTAAACTCAAGTCTTACCAGCCATGCTTTTTACCAGTAGTAAGAAATACAATTACGAAACTGAAATGAATGCTATGGAGACAGATAATGCTAGGTAAGCGATTTAAAGAAATCAGATAACATTTATTTACCATTACATATAAGAATCATTTGGTTTGCCTTTTAGGCATATGTTGGTTGCATGATTACACAGTGTATTTCTTTAGCAGATCTGCTTCCCTGCCATTGTTAAACTGAGGTCATACTCCAGAAACATGTGGAAGTCCAAAAATAAGAGAGTAGCTTCTTAACCACATCTCATAGTATTTTAACCAATGATGACTGATCTGGAAAACTAATCGATGGTGATGACTTAGCCTTACTTCAGTCTGAACACAGACCAGAGAAGACAAGAAAAACAAACTCTGGAGTGACTCATGGGACTAGAGGATTATTTGTCTAACTTAATGCAATTGTGAATAATCTTCAAATCCTACTGTAAAAATAGTGTGTAAATACTGCTGAGTAAATTTGAGTTAAAACTCAAATGTATTTAATGACTGCTTATATGCCTGAAAGCATTTAGTGCACTTATTGCCAGAGAAATATTTATTTTACTACAGCATCTCCAGTTTGCTCGACCTAGAGACTCTCAGTAGCATACCTATAACAATTCTGAATTGAGGAAGTTAAAAGCAGTTATGATGAATTTAGGTCAGTTGAGATTTAAAAGAAGGTTGTTAGCATTTTAGAATTATATTATTCTATGGGAATTCGTTTCATACTGTAATTCTGTTATACCAGGAGATGTTAGTTGCAAGGGTAGAAGCCAAACCAGTAGCACTTTTTTTTTCTTAAACCAATCTATAAAGATGCCTCTTCACCTCTTTGATGTGATAAAGAAGTGTTAAATCAAAATGAATCCTTATTCTGCATCTTGGGACAGAATACTGCTTAAGCCAGTTGTTACTATCCCTGAGTGTTTTAGACAGTGAATCCTACATCTCTCTCTCTGCACATCAGAGAAGATTGTAGCAGTCATCCTGTGCCACCTGCTATCACTTAATTAGTATAATCATATAATTTCCAGTTGGAAATAATGGCATCATGCACTTTTTAGTAATTGTAACCGTCATAATATATTCCAAATTATGTTACACTAACATTATGTGATTTAGGCATTTTAGGAAGGGGTATTTGCTTTGCATTTGCACACCAGCCTTTCTGATCTTGACTCCCACCCAGCAGCAAAAGGCTATAACCAGTTCTCTGTGTTATTATGTTCCTAAAGATATCACTGATTCATATCATAACTCTGCAAATGAGCCTTTGATGTGATTTAACTTTTAGTGGACAGAGAAAAGCATAAATAATAGAAGCAGCAGCTCATCGTAATATAAAAAGCGCCCAGGTTTCCAAGAATTTGATCTGATTCGTTAGCAAAGTCTATTTTCTTAAAAATAAAGTGTTGATGTTCACAAATGCAAGTTGGATTTTATATACATTCTGTTTGGGATTTTCAGTTTAAGGAATAATCTCAGTTCATCAGAACAGGTCTTAATGTTTAAACATTACTGTATTGCAGCATTTTTTTTTCTCCTGGAGATTACATCACAGTAAATGAACAGGTAATAAATGGGTCAGTTTGGGACAGCTTCATTTCACTGGATGGTTCTGGGCTATGAGGCTTCAAAAACAGAAAGAGAGAGAACAAGAGAAAGAAATAGGCAATGACATGAAGGGACACAGCCAAACCTGAGCCATCATCACTGTTAACCCTCCCCCATTCCCAGTGATACTGTCTGGCTAAGCGAAACACTGCCACATATATATCAGGCAGGGTTATTACCACTCCACTCTGTAAACATGCAATGCCTCCTGGACATCTTCTATTTTTATTTCATTTTTGTGTTATATTGTATATGTAAATCTAGGCTGGCGAGAGTCAGCAGTCACTCAGAGCACTGGGCCAAATGAATTCCAGGTGTAGTTCCAGGTCCATTGACTTGAATGAAATTACACCTGGGATGAATTTGGTCTATTATTAACTATATAGATTACATGTCCAGCTTCCTTAGTATACTAAAATACCCAGAATACATATAAATAATGAAGTATGTAATTACAGTCCTGGTTTTAATTTGTGTTTCTAAATGTGCTGATGCTTTTGCACATGTTTATAGTTGTAGCTATGTTATTGTAGTGTATTTTTGTTTAGTACAAATATGTTTGAGTTTTTCTCTAAAACAGAGACACTTAATGTTTTGTTTCAAACATCTCTGCTAGTCTTTAAAAATCCATATGATGGCTGATTACATAATTATGTTAAATCATACTGGCCTTAAATATCATATTTTTGCATATATATATATGAACATATGCAGGGCATCATGATACTGCCACTTAAAAACATTGTGCAAACAGTGAGTTTAAGTTCTTATTGATTATATGTTAATCAATACACACAAATAGGCGATCTTCTCAGAGCTGGTAGGAGCCAATAGAACTGTTACCAATCAATGTTAAAGATTTCATTCCTTTATATGTTTCCTGTTCCAAACGGTATGTAACAGGTCAGTTGAAAGGAATTTGTTCCTGACCAAACCTAAAACAAGGCAATTTTTAAACGGGCTCTTCCTTCCTCAGGAGACGTAAAAAGCATAAGTATGACTTACCTCTGCATACATCTTCTAATTCTGTTCACTTCCTCTGTATCGTTTTGTACATTCCTGCATCTTGCAGTATTACACACTGTGAAGACCTAGTAAGCGAGTTAAAGTCAGATGACGCTAACGAATCCCAGCGCAAATGACTGAATCAATAGGAAACCAGCCACTGCTGTTTAAGTGTATCGATAAATGTACCTTTATTTTCTCTTGAATGGATAAGTGTCGCAGTTAAGAGTCCTATGGATCTCTTAATTGAAAGTTAATTTTAAATCAATAAGGAGAGTCATTTAAATATTGATCAGTCCTTTCTACACGAATTGTTAGCTGATTTTTTTTTTGAAACAACTTTGTTTAAATGCAATCAATAGCCCACAATCTGCGTTCCATAAAAAAATTGACAGATGTTTCCAAAATGCCTGCTAGGCATAATCTTATCTGTTTACATATGTAGCATAGATATTTCAGTCCTTTTCAAATGTACCTAGGTATCTATGGCAGAAATGTGCTTTCCTTAAATACCAGACAGCACTATTAAAACACACACTTCCCCTTGTTTTTCATTAAGGTGGTTTAAAAATAAAAAGGAAGATTTCTTGGATTTCCTTTGATTGTATAAGTAATATTCCAGTTGTTTTATTAATGCAGACAGACTGCAAAAGAATGCCCTTGTTTTGCTCACAGGGAAAAGAGATATAAGCAGTTATTTAAAGCACATGTACTCTGGAATTTGTGTCATAATACATCAGATGTATTACTATATGCAAAATTATACTTACCTTTTAATTACATGGACATTTCTGTGCACAATGCATGTGCATTGTGAATAGTTACCATTTTTAGCTTTATTTCTTGGATATCTTCTCTCTTTCTCCATAACAGCACATAGCCAGACATTTTTCATTTCGATTTGACAAAACACACAGTTAAGTTAAAAGGATACAAATTTCATTTAATGAGATTCATTGAGGTTAAGCTAATAAAATGTAGCTATATGAGGCTTTCAACATTTCAGCAAATACGACACTCTTCTTGTTAGTGCCTTCCCACAGCACTTTCAGTAATTGGCCTTAGAGTGGCCTGCTACAACTTAGTTTGTCACACCTGGTGATGAAGTCAGACTGGACATTTTGGTATAAGTAATATGAATTGCATTTTTTCTCCTGCACTCTCCAATTAATTATAAAATCATACTTTGATGTACTCAGGTCTGAAGTCTGAAGTTGTCCTTTATTACTATATTCCTTATTTTTTGATTTTCAAATCCAATGTCAAAGAACATTTGTACTTCTAATTATTTAATCCATTTTTGAAGTATGAGAGGATAAAGCTAATTATAACAAAATACAAAATTATACATAGACAATTTTTTTCAAAAGCAATGTTTTTATTTTCAGTGATGTGACATAAATATAAACTAAACTTGATTGACAATTATTTTGACTGACATTTGTCAGGAAAGTATTACCATAATTATATTCCCTTTCTAAGTGACAAACTAAAAATTAAGTCCTATAATTAAAACTGGTTGTGACATATAGTAAGTGGAAGGCAGAAAATAATAAAACATTACTTGATTTTCAAGAGTACTGTCCAAGGAGAATAGGGGTTAGTTGGGAAAAAAAAAGAATCTGTCATGCAATATAATTTACCCTGTTTTTGCTATCAATACAAATGCTTCCCGCCATTCTGAAAATCCACTGTTTCTGAATCAAGAACTATTGTCCTATTAATGCTACATTTCAAGCCCATTTTTGTCCCCCCCCCCTTTTTTAGAAACACTATATTAAAAGGGAAGATTAAAAAGAAATGGCCAGGTATCATTAGGTCATATGCATATAGGTTCAGCATGTGAGGATGCTGTTTCTAGCATCGGCCTTAAAATGTGACTGATAGATCTTATTTGTCTGATAGAGTTGACCAGGGAAATAGAGCTACAGCTGGTTACTTCATTAGGTCCTCTCATTGATTGAACCCTGCTGAAGTGATGCAGCAGGCTCCTGAGATAACTGCTGGTAATAGAACAAAATGAATTCTTATCACAGAGATTGGAAAGGCCATTAACCCTGGCCTCCAATGCTTTTCAGAGGTCACAGACAGGAAGCCAAGCGGTGACTGGGAAAACTGTTTTCTGTCTAACTACAGGTCATGTTGGGGGGGGTGTGTGACTTTTTTACCCTTCGGCTTCTGTACAGATGAAACTGTTACGCTGGCAGATGTTAATAATCAGCTGTAAATAAATATTGGAAGCAGAAGAAGAAAAATGAGAAAGCACGGGAATTTATTTCAATAAATATTTAATAAAAGAGCAATTGTTACTGTGATATTTACTGCCAGTTCTGCTGTAGATTTTTGCCTAATACTTTTCCATATAAATTGAAAAGAGAAATACATAGAGGCACTCAAAAAAGGAAATTTAATATGGTTTTATATAAAAATACCTTTCCTTCCTTCCTTCAAAGATGAGGATTATAATTGCCTGCTGCCTGCCTGCTTGCCTTATTCAGCAAGCCTATCACCAGTTCATCTGTGAATTAGTGCAGGGCGCTGTTTGCCTTTCACCTGGTTGAGAAGGGTATATATCTAAGTAACAGTCCTATAATTTACATTTAATGCAACCTTTCAATTGACCAAGAGCCCACAACCTAAGCCCCCATCTCACAGCTGAGGACTTTCCCACATTTGTCAAGTCAGTGCCACTCCAGCATCAGCCAGGAGAAATCATCTATTTAAAGCCTGGAGCTGCACATGACAGTTTTCCTACCCTTCATGAGAAATCCAGTCATGGCAGAGGTAGCTTTGTGTGTTACTTTTTTGACTCTTGGTTGGTGTCTTATTATACACATGGATTAAGAAAACGTAGTGGGATGCATCTTATTAAATAAAATGCAACATTTTCTTTTTATTACCAACATATATAAGGCAATGCAGATATGTGTTGTAGGTTGTTTTTAGCAGTATGTTGGTGGCTTCTATCCTCATGATTGTGATTTAATTTCAATGTCTGTGGTCATGTGGTATTCTCTGCTGGAGCCAATCTTTCACAAGGAGCAAGTTCATTTAAATGTAAATGGGGTCCTGTGGATGGAAAAAACTACCTACTTCATGTCTTCAGCGACCCACCCAAGCATTTGGTTTGGCCTTTCATGCATAAATAATAATAAGAAGGTATGCTGTCATTGCCTTGTTTGAAACATCAGAAGTGGTTTGGCACAGTGAAAAACCCAAGCACTAAAAGGAGACTGGTTTGGATAGACTCACAGTTCAGAACCCCATCCTGATTAAACAGTGTAAAAGAAAATAAAAGAAAAAAAAGTGGAAAAAAAGAGAGAGAGAGACTTACAGAGTTATTTTGAGGACTTTTGAATTACAGGAACAGATGAAAACCAACTCAGGCTAAGAACATACCACACCTAAAAATATTCTGAAGCAGCAGAAAACTTGTCATTTTGTTAACTTGGATGGATTTTTTTATTCTCTTAATTGTTTGTAGCAATTTGCAAGAGTGGGATGAGAATGTGGTATAAGTGGTAATATAATTAGCATTAATTTAGCATAAAAAAGCAAACCTGCATTTTCTAAGTAGATACCTTTCCTTCCAATGAAACACAGAAATATATTACATAACTCTAAAGTAGGTGTGGCTTTTTTGGTGTGTTATTAAATATGATAAAATAGAATGCTTTTTCTTTATTACTGATGTATGTAAGGCAATATGAATGATTGTGCATCTTCTTTTTATCAATGTCTTTGTGGTATATATGCTTCCACACTGTTAAGCTCGCATGTTGTCTTCTCATAGAAATACTCCAGATGTATTTCAAGAGACCTGAAAAATCACCCTTATAAATTTATTTTCCCAGTAAGCAAAATCATAAGCATGTTTTCATCTATGCGGATTTTTCATTAAATGCACAGCTTTATTTATCTAATTTATTAAGGAAGTTATGCTCTGTTGCAGATCTTTCAAGGCATGACACTTGGGCCTGGAAACTCAGTGTATGATACTTTTGGTGAAACTCACTTGCGAAACATCCAAACTATGAGTCAGTTGTGCTGCGCACTAGGAATTTAGCGGAATTTAGAGTTTCTTCTAGACTGTTTAATAAAGGACTGGTATTTACTGTTTTCAGAGATTGCTTAATAATATTTGATAAGGTTTTATATTCATTTTAGAAAATAGTATTAATTCCAGATGAGCTAGATTTCAGCAGTACAAGAGTTGCTATCTAGGGTAAGAAATGGGCTATTAGTGTTTATGTTGCTCGGCTGTACTAGGTGAACTGTGAATCAAGTAATTTTATCCTGGTGGCTTTAGAAACTAAAATATTCATCTGTTGGATTCTTTTCCGTTATTTCTTTGAGCTGGTTAAGTAACAATAACCAAAGCTGTATGCTTAGTTTTCATAAAGATTTCAGTGAAATAAATGCATTATAGATACATAGTGGCCGAGCTAATACATTTTTCTATCTGACATAATATTCACCATTGGGGAATATACGTTCTGTGCTGGGTTTCATTATTCAGTTACATTCCATAGACTGATTTCCTCAGAACCTCTTAAGTCTTCCAGATATATTTGCTGACAACACCCCCCCCCAAAAAAAAAAANACAAAAAAAAAAAAAAAAAGAGCTCAAGTACTGTCATGACTATTCAAGGGTGGAGGTGCTTCCAACCTATCTCCTATCAGAAGTCTTGGCAGTACACGATACTTAAAAAGCAACATTATTGGTTGCAGTGTGGGCAAGATGGGGTTATTTTTGTTTAAACTCTATAAAATTATTTGCCCAGGTTCTTTTTTATTTACCTTTGTGATCTGCAAGGCTTGCAAAATTATTAGAGACAAGTCCATCTCCTAATTCACTAGTCTAACCAAATAGACTTGAGAAAGCAATAGAAAAGACAAGTACTTCATGAAAGAGAACAAATGCTGTGTGGGTGGTACTAAATATTTAAAACTGTTCAAGACTTTTGAGGCACTTTTGCAAAGGTGGGATAGAAACTCTGATATAGAAAATAATCTAAAGATCATTGATAGATTAAGAGCCCATACTGTATTTTAGAAAAAAATTGGTTTCTTACATAATGATTAGCTATGACAGAGATGGAGAGACAGTCACCACATTGATTAATTTCAAGGCAAGTTAGAATTAGAAGGGTCTTTAGGAAGAAGGATCTCTTGGCTAATTTGTGTTAAACGGAATTAATATGGTTCTATCAAACCATTAGTATATCAACTTATGGATATCATGAAAATTATGAGCATCCTTAATAAAGTAATTTTTTAAGTAAAAAATTAAACGGCATCACATTTTGGAATTGATTGAAAAAAATGGGGAAACAACAATTCAGACTTTACTCAAAAAGGACAATGGGAAAGCTTTGCCAAAGAAAGCTGATTATAGCTTTATTAATACAAACAGTTAACTGCAAACCACCAAGAAATTTAGTGCCTGAATTTGTAGTTTGCAAGATGGCATCTTCTGATAACATCAATACCGCTCAACAAATCCTGAAGCAAGATATCTGACTAAGGTACCCAAAGTGCAAAAGAAGCCATGTTGTTCACAGGTGCCAGAAAAGCTGCTTAAGTCCAACTTGCTAGAAGGGAATGAAACCCACTTGGTTAGCAATCATCTCAATTTTGAGAGGTAATATATGTGAAACATCTTGTAGTCTAAATATTGAAGCATAAAAAGATAAATATAGGTGGAATTATAGCATTCATGATGCCTGGTTCAGGTTGGTTACCAGGGGCCAAGATCCTAATTGTATTTGTGGCTTCCGAAAGGGATGATTGTTCTGGGTTTAAGTTGGAATTTCTGGAAACTGAGAATCAGTTTTTCCAAAAACTGACACAAACACAAGCACTAACATTTTCCTGCTGCACTTAAGGTACATCCCATTATATTTTTCTAGACTCTACAATAACAAATGGAATTTCTGGTTTTGTTTTCTTGCATTTGTAGGCTTTGATAACTGCCACACATTTTTCTGCTGTCCATGTCCAATTTAATCAATATTACAAGTGTTCCCTTGTAGTAGGCGGAACAGTGGCAAAAAAGTGAAATTTCCACAGTTTTTACCCATTGAAATTCTCCGAGGGCAAGATTCTTATAAACTTCACTTTGGTTCCTCTGTAATAGACTTAATAGCTCCACTCAGGAGGAAAGCTCAACGTGCTTTCTCATTTTCAAAATTTAGATAGTAAATCAAGCTTTATTTTCTTCCCAGTTCTTTAAGGACTTTTAACTTTTTAATATTCTTTTACCATAAATGTTAACAAATGCATTTGTCGCCAGAATTGCACTGATGTCCCAGTGTGACTCTGCATTTGAAAATAGGGGAGTTAACTGAGGTAAATTTCAGACATTCCCAAGATTTTTTAAACTGGTGTAATTTAGGTCAGCTTAAAGCTGTTTGGAATATCTTATTCTACACACAGGAATTGTTAATATCCACTTTGAATGAACCAGCTACATTGGCTTTATGCCACTGGGCATCCTTTTCATTTCAAGGCTTTCCTCTCAGCCATTTAAACTGTCTTTTAGGCATCTGTATGCTGCTGAAACAATTGAAAAACAACCTTATCAAAACCAAAGATGTGGTCTTTAGTCCCAGAGTTCATTATGATAGTTTAGAACTTGTGTTGTGTGCTCCTTGTTATTTTGGTGTCTTCTATTACAAAGAATTACTGTATTGTTTTCTTCTTTGTACAATGCATCATCTAGGCTCAGCAGTCTCTTGCAGAGTTCTTCTTCATTCTTCATGACTGATTATTTGTCTTATTAAATTATCCTCTAACAAAGAAAAGTCTTGAAAGAGATAGAAGAATGTTAACACTTCTAAGAAGATATACCACGAGTTCTATCCTCTATTTACAATATATTACTCTTTCTGTTGCTATTATGCTCTTTCAGTGAGAAATTAAAAAACAGTAAGAGGAATATTAAATACAGGGGTTAGGCAAATTAGGTTAGGTGAAGAAACAATAAAAAAGATTCAACACAATTCAAATGAAACAGCGGGGTTCTAAATGATACTGTACATCTATAAACTGTGTTTGTTGCTTCACTGTTACTTGGCAGGCCAACTGTTTTCATTTTATGTACCATAAAATTATTGTAACTGCTGTATTTTAGCTTAAGCAAGGGTGGGGACACTTTAAAATGGAACAGTCTGTGTACTGTTTTCTTAATCATAGGAGCACTAGAATAATTATCAAGCAGTGTTTTCCACAGAGTTGATCTATAATTCATCTGAGGAAGAAAAAAATATTTCCAGTAAAAGACTTTTTGTCCTCAATTTTTCAAGGGTTTCTTTTTTACTGTCATTAACCCAATTATCAAATTTCATAACTTCTTCATTTCTCAACTACTTTTTTTCATATGCTCATAGCTGGAGGAAAAAACATAGGTGCAGACATTCAGTAAAATGGTTTTTACGAGGTTTACAGTTTTTCTAAGTAACAGCCAAGGGAATTTAATTGGGGGAAGGGTTTTTTTGACAGTGGCTTGTATTTTTTTGACAGTTCATAATCTTTTAAACCCCATAACTCAACAGTCATGAGACTGCATTAAAATTCCTGAGATTTACAAAGCAGTCAAATTTGAATTATCTGTGAATAGAATACCTGGGTTGTGGCACAACTAGAGTCCATCTGCTGCCTGAACTACTGGCTGCAGCCCATTGCTGCAAGTATATGACACTAAATATTGTGCTACCAGGTCTGCTCTGCTCTCTACAAATTATCGTCATTCCTTCATTCCATAGGTTAGCTATTTACAAGTGAACGTAAGTGAATTACTTCAAAAGTGAATGTACTAAATTGGTTCTTTTAGTGTAGTTGACACACAGATTTGCTTTATTTAAGTAACCCCACCCCGCAGTCCTCTGCATAACTGCAAGTTGATCATAACACATTCGGGTTTGAGTTTTAAGCTTTCATTTTGCTTGAGCCTTTAGAAGAGGTTATGGTGGGGTTTGAATTGTTTGTTTCTTCTTCTGTTTTCTCCACAACTATGACATTATTTTATTCTGCTTTGTTATCAAGTGAACGTTCACTATCTTGCATAATACCTTAAGCTGGAATTGTAAGAATGACAGCCAGAGTGAGACTTTAAATCAAAGGTTTAAAAGCTCACCACTCTTCATATATTTCTGGAACAAGACATGTCTTCCATGTTGCCAGCAATAGCGCACATACATAACTTAGCTTGCATAAGCACCTTCCCTGGCTTTGATTGTTGGAGGCTAAGCAGCAGGTGTTGGCTTCCAGAAGATGGCCATTCTTTGGCCACGAGTGACTGAATGACAGAAGTAGGACTGAAAACAGTTTTCTCTGAAAGCTTTTCTATTTTTAATGAAAGAATACATTAAATAAATTTTCCTTAGAGTTTGATCAACAACTGCTAGTGGAAGCAATTCACTGAAAGCTGCTGAACCTGCATGCTGCCTTTGAAGTATATAACAATTTTATTTTCACCTTTTTTTTGTTTTCTTTTTAGTTAGAAACAAGGGGGTGAGTTCAAATTTAGTTATTCTGAGTTTATAGTAGTCTCAACTGATACTTCTTGCATGATTTTCAATGGAAAAGTTGCAAAGAAGAAGAGCTAGTTGAATCAGATTCCATTTTCAGCTTGTTTCTCTTAAAGGTATGGTAGCTTATTCTTCAGAAAGGACTAAAATACATTCCAGGCCCCAAAATGGACCTTCAGACTAGTCCTGTTCCTGTTTTCTTTTTAAAGGCAGCATGTATGGACTTGTCATAGCCCATACAGTGCTGGTGATATAGTATTTTCTTTTAATTTTAAAGCATAACTTTAAATATCTTAGTTTAAAAAGGTAAAATATATTTTTATTTTACACTAGCACCTGAATTTTCTTATCCAGATATGCAAAATAAGTTCACTTAATCCCATGAGTAATGAAATACAAGTATTCAGCTTAGTTCTTTTTTTTCCCACTGAAGCACCTTAATTCCCTAGTTTGGAGAGAGTAAAAAGTTGTGTACTTCTGATTCCTTCTGTGCCAAATTTCTGTTGAATTCAACTTGTCAATTGATTCTTCTTTCCTCTTTTTATATATAGAAGAGCTTTTTTAAGATAATCAAATTTATATAAACTTTGTGAGGAGGCAACCAGAAGCATCATGCTGTACTTGCATGAATAGGTCTTGGAAGTGGCACAAGCCATGCGATGAGTTTGACCTTATGTATCCTGCCAGTCTTGACACCTCTGAAGATACAGAAAAGTGCAGACGGTCCCTTTTAGCTATCAGCTAAAACATGGTACTTGTTAGTCTGACAAGTTGTATACTGCACGTGATGGAATGAGTGAGGAATGTCACCTCATTGTCACATGTAGTCTAAAATAGATACTAACTCAGGAAAGTCTTAGATGAAGAGTCTCTTCCTAGTTCTTCATCAGTTGAGAATATAACCAGTATGTTTATCTGTGCTGATGCTTGTATTGAGCACGTCAAGTATGCTGGGCTAACCAGATGTAGGAGCTTTCACAAAGCATATGGATGAATAAAGGAGTCTGATGGTGAATTTGTGCCCAAATAATGTTCACATGAAATTGGTAATGCCTTATTTAATCTCCACAAAAAATTCTGAGGAGAAAGCCCGTGGCATAACTCTCAGTTCCCCAACTTGTGCTTGTGTTACAAAAAACAAGAGGCAAAATCTTGAATCCCATTTCTGCAGTGAGTTGAACTGAAACACTGGCCCTTAATCATAAAATACATTTTAAAAGATTTCATGAGTGCCAGGCAAATAAATGCATTGTACACATAGGAAAGAAGGTGGATCTCTACCCAAGCTTCTTTGGGATACTAAAGGAAGTATATCTTGAAAAAGAGGTATTTAGAGAGTGTGGCATCTGCAGTAATTGTTTTACCTCGCATCATCACAGTTATCTGTGTTTCATGTGTACTCAGAAATGTCTCCAGATCAGCAAATCTGACTGACAGGACAGATAAACAACATAAAGGTAATTAACTAGGAATCTTCCTAAAAAACACTTGGTCAATTTTCACATAATTTATTGTTTAAAAAAAAAAAAAAGATTCATAGAAGTTTTGGGGTTTTTTTTTCCCCTATAGAATCACAGAATAGTTTAGTTTGGAAAATGCATCAAGGATCATCCAGTTCCAACCCACCTGCCACGGACAGAGGCACCTTCTACTAGACCAGGTTACTCAAAAGTCCCATCCAACCTGACCATGAATATTTCCAGGGGTAGGTTATCTACCACCTCTCTGGGCAACCTGTTCCAGTGCCTCATCAGCCCCACAGTAAAAAAATTCTCCCTAATATCTAATCTAAATCTACCCTATTTCAGTTTAAAGCCATTAACCCTTGTCCTGCCACTACAGGCCTTTGTAAAAAGTCCTTCTCCAGGTTTCTCATAGGTTGCCCTTGAGTACTGGAAGGCTGCTATAAGATCTTCCCAGAGCCTTCTCTAGGCTGAACAACCCCATCTCTCTCAGCCTCTCTTCACAGAAGAGGTGCTGCAGCCTTCTGATTGTCTTTGTGGACCTCTTCTGGACTCACTCCAACAGGTCTTTCCTGTGTCTTTCCTGTGGTGAGGGATCCAGAGCTGGACACAATACTCCAGGTAGGGTCTCACCAGAGCAGAGGAGAGGGACAGAATCACATTCCTTAGCCTACTGGCACATTTCTTTTGATGCAGCCCAAGATACAGTTGGCCTTCTGGGCTGCCAGAGCAAATTACTGGTTCCCATTCAGCTTGTCATCCACAAGTACCCCCAAGTCCTTCTAGGCATGGCTGCTCTCAATTCCTTCCTCCTGTACTGATACTGGCGATTGCCCTTACTTGTGTGCAGGACCACAAGATCTCACAGACCCACCTCTCAAGCCTGCCAAGGTTCCTTTGGATGTCATATCTTCCCTTCAGCTTGCTGACAACATCTGACAGCTCGGTTCTTGCAAACTTGCTTAGAGTGCACTCAAAAAATTTTATTTTCTGTAGTTGGATCTCAGAAGACCTCAACTTCTGTGAATACCCTTACTCAGGCAAATCCAATCCATGCCAGTAATTTACAGAGTACATTTTCCCCCTCATTCTTCTGCTTAATGATAACTGTGAAGCTAATTTATGCTGAGGTGATCAAAACATCTTGTTTCAAAAAGAAAACAGTAATTTTCACAAATACAGCACATCTACACAACTGTAATTGTGTCTTCTCATAAGGAGGCTACTGTATTTTTTTTTGTAATTACAAGATGTATGAATTGACTAGTGTATTTCTGAAAGTACTGTTGGCAAACTTTAATAAAAGTATTCATTTTCATCAATATTAGCACAGATATCTGTATGTATATAGAAGATAAAGAAGACACTCTACAGACAATGTGATGCTTGGTAATTACAGCTGCTCATTATTCCTAAACTCCTCAGTCCCATTTTTAAATCCTATTCCTAAATTAGCTAAACTTGGATCTAATATGGTAAAGTGAATGAGTAAAATATTACACTTCAATATGAGGTTTTATTCATACCACACCTGTGTGCTTCAGCCTGATTTGTGCAGAAAAATCCTTGTGCATTGCCTTGCAGTCTACTCTTATGCACTTAATGACTTTGTATGTTACAGATAATATTCAGGTAACAACATCTGTAAATACATACTGCTTGTTCATCTTATATGCTTGAACAAGAAAAAAGGGAGGTTAATATATTGACTAAAGCTAGTCTGCTTCTGCTTCTCAGAAAGGCCACTTTTGCAATTAAGGACTAATATATGCTGTATTACCTTAATTCAGTATCGTGTGTGTGCATGCAGATATGGTTTATAATTACATGGTCACAAAGCGTTTTCCCCTTGCCTTTCTGAGTTTACAGAATGGAGCTGCATGGGCTTATAGATGAATCAGTGCTGTGCAGAGATGGCAAAAACTGTCTTTAGAGCCTCACTGTGTGCTGAGAAATTCAGAAAGTCTGTAGTGAAGGGGCTGGTGATGCCAGGAAGAGAAATAATGGGGTATGTTTAAGACAACTGAAGAACTTGCTTCCATATCTGTCTCTGCTGGAGAAATCCTATTTTTTTATCCTAAGCAGGTCACCTTACCCAGACTTTTCATAGGAGTTCACTGACTGTGTGGCCTTCATTTTCTGAGTGCTTGATTTGAGGCTGTACTATGGTGTTAAATAAGTGCTGAACACACAGAGCTGCAAATGAAAGCAATCAGTGCTGTGCTTTGAGGATGCAAAGTGCTATATACTGCTATGTACTTGGAAAAAATTGGGTCCCATCTGTATCAAACTGGGTTCTCCAAGTGAGTAGATATTTTTAACATCAATTCCTGTATACCTCCCCTTTCTGAATTGCAGAAGTGCCTATTCATCTCTTAGGACATAATGAAGATAAATTCATTAATGTTTCTGCAGCAATAAAAAGTCAATAAAGAAATGAATAATTTGACTTTCAGAATGAGTTGAGGAGATGTAGTAAATAAAACATGTGGTCCTATGTTAAACAGTAAGAAAGAAACAAAATCCTGAATAGCCTTTCACTAAATAAGTATCTAGCTTTCTGCAGTGAATACGGCAAGAGGCTTTGCCATGAGGTAGAGCTGGATCAGGAGTGTCACAAATAACGTGTCTTGATTATTTTTTAAGGCAATTGAAGTATTTTAATTCTGTTGTATGACTAATGGTTCTAAAAACATGTTTATGGTTTGGGTTTTTTTTAATATATTTTTTAATGTATTTCTATGTATTTTTTATGCATAGTTATTTTTTGAAGACTTAAACTAGAAAAAAAATTACCATTTAGTGCTGCACTGAAAGTCATATGAAACATCAGTGGATTTGGATTCATTGCATAAACCCCTTTAATAAAGCTAATGAGTCAGCTGAGAGTAGCAAAAATTTCTGTCCTCTTTGTGGACAAGCACTGATGGACAGTAGTGCAATAAACCAGAAGAACTATAAGACAAAAAAAAAAATCAGAGATTTCATTATGGGCAGTAGAGAACACCGTGTTTCACGCACGTTAATTTCCAGTCTCTTTGCCTAGTAATCACTATCTTCACCTGTCATTTTCTCTCTGCATCTATCCTCCCACTATTTAAATACATGACTTTTCCCACCCGACCAGTGATCTCTCTTTTTCTCATCCACTTCTGCTGCTCATTCTTCAGATGTCCCTTCTATATTTCTAGTCAGCTCCCAGCTCCCTTCCCTATCCATCCATGCATGCTTCCGTCCCTGATGACTGCCAGCTTTAATATTCCTGCACAAGCTTCTCAGCCTGTCTCAATATCTTTATCTCATTTGCTTAGTAGTTTGCAATGGCTGGCACTTTTGGTCTCAGCCAGCTCTATCTCCTAAAGTCTAGTTTGGTGCTAGAATTTGATACACTGCTGATTCTAGTCTCCTGCCTTGCACCTATTTTTCATTTGAAACTATTTGCCACCTCAATTTCTCCTCCTTTTTCTACATCTGGCCTTTCATGTTCTTTTCCACAGACTACATTCTGATTACTCCTCCCAGTTGTTTCCCTAACCCCTAGAGTCTCCTGCCAACCTACTAGCACAAGAACATGATGCTCCTGCTCTCCTATAGCAGTTGTTTCTCAGTGCACTGCATGATGACAGACAGCAACAGAATAATAATAGGAATAAGGGGAAGTTCACTTTCATTATGGTAAGAATGATAAAGTTGCAGTCTGGATGTACAGGGAGGATGCCAGAAGAAGTTGTATTTTAGAAGATCTAGTTAAGCTGCAGTTTCTCCATAAGGATGGCATGCGTAGGAACTGGGGGAAGAGGTTTGTGGAGGTTCTGTGGGATGTGACTGAATATGCACTTCAGTGAGCTCTCAACTCTGTGGGAAGTGTGAGTGTGTTCAGTGATTATGGATTCCTAGGAGAATTTCAGCTTTTCAGTACAAGCAGCTTTTCTGAGCATGGGTAAGTAGTATTTTTCAAAGCTATATTGCTTGGCTGAATGTGGGCAGTTTAATCCAATATGGCATACGCCATTCATCATCCCATCTGCTGAATTTTGGGTTCTAGTTTAAAATAATTTGAACATTTCCCAAACATAAACACATATATAAAAATCTATTTCTCCTGTTACTTTTCTTGGAAGCAGCTGTATAATTTTGACTGAAATTTTTAAAACTGCACAATATGCAGAGATTCCACACAGCTAATTTCAGCCCAAGCACCCAAAGTCTACTGAAGTTATAAGCTAAGGAATAGGCCTATATTAAGCTTACAAATAGGTGATCCTATCAACTTGTCTAAAGTCATTAAGAACCAATTTCAAGTTCAGGTCTTATTCAGAATCTTACTGTGAAATATTTTCAAAACTATCAACAGAGACACCTCACAAGGTATTTCAGCATCTTATCCACATTTGTATTGTAGATTTCTGGATGTTAAGCAGTTGTGAGTGGGGTGTCAATAGGCAAAGGATGTCCTTCTACAGAGAGAATTATATTGCTAACAATGAAAATTAATGTTGTTATTTAAACTATGTATAGGAGAAAGAGCAGTCAAATTAGACAAACGTAGCAAAGGTAAAAGTAGTGCAGTATACTGAACAGTGTGAATTAAAAAAAACTTAAATGAAGGAAAGAGGAAATGAAAATGGAGGGAGGTTTAGTAAAAAGAGAACTGGATACAAACAAAGCCACTCAGATCATTCTGTTGCCATGATACAAGAAGCTTTACAGCAATTCTGGGTGACCTGAAATGCTTGACTCAGCCGTGGGAGAACCCTTAGATATAACTGGCATTTTTTAATTCAGAAAATCTATGTATGTGGTTTACTCAATTTCAGTATTTATGCATTACCTATTATTGTGTTAATAACCAATTGATATTGCTCATCCTCATAGCATGCCATACAAGTGTCTCAAACAAACCTGGCAGTAGACTTGAGTTTCAAGCCTCAGATTAATCAATAGGGTAGTTAATTCCTGACCTCAAACAAAGCAATGAGAAAAGACTAGCTTTAGGTATTGATGCACAGCACTGAAACTGAACAGATCCTGTAGGTTCTTGTGGATGAAGGGGACTGAGATGTGTCATGTTATAGCTATGGATCCAAGACACACTAGAACACTGTAATAAGAGTCAGGAACATTCCACAAAATTGAATAACACTTGAGTAATGACACAAAAGTTTGTTAACCAAATTTTCCAGGTTAGGACTGAAGGAAGCAAGGCAAGACAGTAACATAAGGGGATGGAAGACAGCAAGGAGGCAGGAACATACTGCTGGTTTCTGCTACTTTTGCTAGTTTTGATGAGCACACTTTTGTCTTTTCCTCCTGTCCCAATAACAGAGATTGACCACATCTGTACATTGTGTTTTGTATAGTACAGCTGCAGCTGAACCAGGAAACCCAGTTTTTAAAGGAGATATTTGGAGGAATTTTCAGTGGAAATCTTGGTGAAGAGTTTTACACAACACTCAACCATCATGATCTGGGTTGGACAGGAAGCTAAAAGCACCCGCACTGTGTCTCCAAAAAAACAAAGACCATTTAATGTATGAATATGTTAAAGAAGCCAACCTCTTGAACTCTTAGGATTTAAGTGATATTTGTTGCAAATTAGTTTGTAAAATATCCCATCCCGTACAGAATACTTTTCAGGTAATTGTGGAAAAAAAATCAAGCAAACAAACTAAAAAAAAAAATTGTAAAATGTGGTGTTTTTTTTAAATTCAGAAGAGAAAAATACTGTTTATGTTAAGGGAAAAAAAATTGTCACTGTAAATAGATCACCTACTACTGCCTGTGACACAACATCAAGAAAGGGGAATATTTAAACATAAAGGTTGTGATTAGCTACATGACAAGGCATAATACAAGAATTTATTCAGATCAGAAAAAAAAGTATTCTTGAATGTGGAAACAGAGCCAAGGGGATGTTAATAAGACTGTACAGAGAGGTTGGCTAAGAGAAGCAAATATATGTAGAAACCTAGAAAAGCTGAACAGGAACTGTAAAAGTACCTCAGAAATAGAAAAAAAAGAAATAGAAAGCCTATAGAAGAGCCATTAGGTCTGCACCAGAGGATAAAGGGTCAATCTAAAATTATCAGGAGATGGCAAAGAAAATAAATTCTTTTTACTCTAGTATTCTCAAAAGACAAAGGAGAAATATATGCACTAACAGAATTCTTTACAGATCATTTCAGAGACATACTGTTAGTGAGCCAAAAAGAGGTGAATAATTCAGAAAGAAAGTCTGGAAGGTAAATGAGAAGGATTTCACAATGTATTTCAGAGACAGACCCAAAAACTGAGTCAGTAATAAAATATGTCACTTAAATGACATTTTAAATGAGATGTTAATTAACACTGTGGATTTCTTTGTAAATACACTCTAAAGGATTATTCTGGAAACTGAATGGAGGAGCCAGTGTTACCACTTATGTGATGTATTGGAAACTCAGCTCAAGTAGAAAGTAGGAAAAAATTCAAGAAATCAAGCACAGTGGAAGTGTTTGTATATGAAGGGATGTTGAACACACAGATTGAACAGCAACACAGAAAAGTTAAAAAAAATGCTGAACAAGAAGTAGAAAAAGGTGAATAATACTGTGAAGACAAAATATATTTCTTTTTTTCCCCATAGGCTAGAAACAAGCATCCAGTAAACTGGTGAAGGTCATGAGGAGACTCTCATTGACTTTCTGAGCTTTGGGTCAGGCTCTTAGGCTTAAGTTCACTCACCTAATTTCCAGCATTTACCTGCAGTGCACAGGTGAGAAGTCTCCCCTCCAAACACTAAACTTCACTCTAAAATCCCCCTGTAGTAAGGGAGGAATTAGACAAGTCAACCTGCATAAAGTCTAAGTTGTGCCCTAATGATACCTGTCTCTCCCTCCCTAGGGAAGTAGCTTAGAGCAGTGCCTAAAATTAGGCAGGGTGTATCCAGCACGTTGAATAAGAATGAGCAATGAAGTTTGATTTTCTTTTCTGAATAAACTTGATGGAAATGTCTTAAGTCAGACAATGCTAGTGCTCTTCATACCTTACGTTGATGGGGGAAACAGCAGTTTACATTAATTGTAATGGCAGCCAAAAACAAAGGACCGATCAGATGGAAAAGTTAGACTATTCTCAGTATGGAGTCACACTTCAATGCCTTTCTTGAGGTAGCCAAGTAAGAAAAGTATCCCTTTTTGCATAATAAATGATTAACTGTACATATCCAATCACATCTGGAAGACATTGCTGTGTTTCATTCTGAATAGCTGACATTCTCTGTTAATGGTTTTGTCAGCATATGCTTCTTTTGTGTCTTGCAAAATATTTGATAAAATATTAATGTAGAAGCAAAACAACAACAAAAAAACCAGATTTTCCAATTTTCTGATAAATCAGTATGGTTCAGCATAAGCTTACAACAGGTTTTTTCCCCATTTTACACCATTATCAGAGAAAAACATTCTTCCGCTTCTGATTTATGCTGAAACTATGAGAGTGAGACTAGAAAGGGGTCAACTCCAGCCAGTAACGAGAGAAAGGGAAAGCTTGCTCATCAACCAGGCTGGAAAGGATACCCCATCCCTCTAACTTCTGGGGACAACTTTCCTTTTCCTTCTCCAGCAGCTGGAAGTGCACTCTGGTTAAAAAAAAAAAAAATAAATTTAAAAAAAAAATAGAAAACCAAAGCTAGACTAGGAAATTGCAAGTGCTGGACAGATTAGTTTATGATAGCGAGTCTTTTCTACCTTCAGAAGTTAAGAAGCAAGGCATAGTAGGGTAGGTGAGATCTGCGTCTCTACAGCAGCCAAAGGAGTGAGACTGAGTGTATCAAGTGGGAATACTGGCTGATGGGTGGAGTGGATGGGTAAAGAGGATGTTGTTTGTAACTCTTCTTGGGAAGGAGCCACCACAGTATGCTCTGTTCAGTCAGCTTTGCAGTCAGCCTCCTCTGACACAGTAATGTGTTTCAACCAGCAGAAAATAAGCATTAGACTGCTATAAAAATTCAAATGATGCACCACAATACAAAATGGTAGAATTTGATACTAACTGCCAGTTAGCACTTTCTGGTCAATATGACAGTCATCATTTAATTATAGGCTTGTTTGCAGGAAGTTCAGCCTTCTAACAACTATCATTTTAAATATTACACAGTGATTAGAAACAGTTATTAACAGGTTGGTGCCATTATTCTCCTTGAGTCCCTAAATGAGAAATAAGAAATCTTATTTGAAGATGAAATATGATCACTAGAGGATGCAGTATAGTTCCTGAATGAGTGAGGCATCCTTTTCCTCAGTCATGCTCTGCAAGATCAACCAGAAAATAGAACAAATACTTTCTATAATATTTAGGTGAATAAATGGCAATCCAGAAGTCAGGGAGAAATCCAGCCTTCTGTTACCCTTTGCTGGTGGTTACCTTCTCATCCTGACAGCTAATAAGCCATATACTCTACCAGTTGAATGTGGGATACACCTGTACTGAAAACTTATGAGTACCTTTGATTCAGTTATTTATTGAACATATTTAATAACAAACCCCAAATATTTTTTAAAATATTGCTCTCATTTCATACTTATTTACTTACTACTTCAGTCAATTGATTTATCTTTTCTTCATCCATCTGGCCCTCAGCCAGAAACACTTGCTTAATCTTGCTTTCTCTTTCATAACCACAATTACTCACTCACAACTGGTAGATCACCCTTATTTAGGAAATTGCTTACAATTTGGAGAGGGCAAAAGGCATACCAGTAAAAACAACAACAAAATCCAGGACAAAACCAGAAACTACTGGCTGTTGACTGATACATCAGTGATATAGAAATCCCACAACCAACCAAAATCAGCCCTTGAAAAGAACATGTTTCTTATATACACTTCATCATAGACTCCCAGTTCTGCTCATCAGTTGGGGAAACTTCTATAAAAAAACACAGGGGAAAGTGATTGGTATGCCTCTGTGATTAGCACAATACTTTTAAATTAAAGCAGAGAAGATTGTTTCAACTTGGTCATGTCTTGTTTTAACTATTTGGTGTTTTGTTTCAAAAAATATTATTTGTTTCTCTGTACCTTCCCTTTGCTGTAGCAGATGCATTAGTTCCTTTATTTGCATCTCAGTAAATTAGGCTTTTCTAATCTGGGTATGAATATTCATCTAATTTTGCTGCTGGTATCTGCTATTCAGCTTTGGCTGAGGCCTGGATTTTGCAATTGAAATCATCACACAACTTGTCTTCATCAGGCTGGGAAAGGTCATAAGGGTCTTCCTGCATAAAATTGGTATAGAATTGGGATCTAAGAGTATAGATTAGCACATTAAAATATATGACGTAAAATATATAATGTACAATATCAGCTGCTAATATTACCTCTGAAGATTAACTTTTCTGTTCTCCCTTGTTTTACCATTTTAGTGTAGACTGCTAGCCTCATTTTTTCTGTTTAATTCTAAGTCAGATGTGAGGAAAAAGGTTGGTAATAGCTAAACTCAAGAGATCCAACATCAAAAGAAATTTTCAACATTTGGACAAAATAAAACCAGGTGTGAATAAAATATCATATTGCAATGGCAACTGTTATTAAAGCCAATAAAGTACATTTGAATCCTATTCATTTTCAAAGGTGATGTTTGTAAATGTATACAGTCAGGCCTCTTGTAAATTTAAAATAGAGCATTAGGACTTATTCTGGAATCTGTAGCACCATCATACCATGATTTTTTAATACATAATAACTCATAATTTTGTGTCTTTTAGCAAGGGCCACCACATTTTTATAACTCAATAGTATTCTTGTTGATTAGGATATGAAGTAAGAACAAAAATGTTACCAGAAAGAGATGTTTGTAGCATCTTAGCATGGGTATGCAGTGTCTTTGACAGCATACTTTGTTACAGATCATTAATATCTTTTCTCATAAATAGTCTTAAGGAATTTTTTTGTTTTGTTTTCTAACTGCTTTTAAATTAAAGCTATTGTATTTCTATCTTGCTCCTTTGATAAATGTCACGATAGTGTGAATCTTAGACAGCCTTTCTGTAATTTTAAAGGAAAACTGGAGAACTCGTATTATAATTTCTGTCTGTGGAAATTATTTCTGAAGTGAATGCCATACATATTTCTGAAATGAATGCCAAATGTATTTTCTAGAAGTGAGTGCCATTGAAAGCTATGGCAGGCAATTTATACTGTGCATAATAATGATACTAATTTTTATGGTGTGTATAAGTTACATTTTGATTAGTTTTTTGCATGATTAAAAATTTGCAAAGCCTTTATGGCCCCCAGGAGCCTACCTGTAATAAACAGCTCTCACCTTCCAAACCATAAAACAGGTCTGCAGTACTTGAACATTAGAGCTAATTGCCTTGGTACATCAAAGGGAGCACCACAAGACTGAGAAAAATCACAGAAGGCGGGGTGAGGAGTGGGGGGCAGTTTCACCTCTAAAGGTTATGTGTTTGTGGTTTGGTGGAGCCCTGTAAAGTTATGGCCTCAGAACTGCTGTTTGCGATTAAGTTGATGGGGAAAGACTATCCCGCAATCTCTCCCTGCTGCTGACACAGAGTCTTTGTTCACATTCAGATTTCTCAAACTGTTGCCAGGGTCAGGCTGAGGTCAGACACCACGATGATGTATAGGAGAGCATGTCTGGGAATTTCTCTCACACTTAAAACACATACCAGGAAAACAGGAGAGCACCCTGCAAAAATTGTCTGATGAGACCCAGATGATACTGTAGCTTTTATTTTAGTACCTTCATAATTTTCTTTCCCTTTGCCTGACACACACACAATGTTTTATTAATGTGTGCCACGATAGCCCTTACAATTTTATGTCCCCTCAAGATAAGGACACTCAGTAGCACTTTGACACTTCATTTTCCAGCCCAGGGGGATTGGACCAGTAAATCTAGTAAAAGAAGCAATGCGTCTGTTCCCAAGGATGAGTCAAAAAAGGGATTGCCATTGGCTCCATGAGGCCATGGGGCCTGACACTGGATATGAGCCTTATGTGTGCGCGCTCAGCATTAACAGAGCCTGAGCTGGGCATGATCACAGGCTCGCAGCATCCTGAACTGAGCTCCCCTGCCACCCTGACAAACACAGTCCTGCTTCCAGCTGCGACAGGGATGCCTACCATGTCTGATTAGCTATCATCTCGGGAGGGAGTGAGGGACCACAAGGGCGAGAGCACTGAAACAGCATGATGAGGGTTTCTATTCTGATGGAAATTTGTATTTTATATGCAATTATTTTTAAAAGAGGGGACCATCTTTCTCCCTGCATTGTTCCAAAAAGTGAACATGTATGCTTAGTCCTAACCTATTGTATTCGAATGTCAATGCAGAACACATTGATCTGTGGTTGAGATGTTGGGGTTGTTTTTTTTTTCACTTTAGTTTCCAAAATTGCAGCTGTTTTCTTCTCTTCAGATTTACAAAAGATTTTGCAAAGAGTTGAGAGTCGGATAGGTTTGCCACATCGATCTGAGGGTTGTTTGCCTAGGCATACAGTTTCAGTGCGTGGCTGGCAAGGAAGGCACTAAGCAGCAATTTTTTTTGTGCTCAGCTGCTACATATGACAGAGGATATTTCATTCGGCTGTCAGAATGTTATTAATAAAACATGGGGTGCGAAGAGGGCCACTATTTCCCCTTTCAATCACTATAGCATTTACAATGAAAATTTTATGCAGTGTGTAATTTTCAGTTAATGCTTGACACTTAAAATGTCGGTAGCTGCATTTTGTATGGTTCCTGAAGGGTTAATTGTATCATGTTCCCCGCATAAAAGCTCTGCTTATCAAAAGTGAATAGAAGAGTGTATGCAAATGTGTGTCTGTGACCTTTTGCCTTTCCAGGGTTAATTTATATGGTCATTAAAGATTTTATGAAATTGAGCGGCCTGGTGCTTCAAATCCCATTTTACCTTCACTTCCTAATTTTTATAATTCCTACCTGAGCTGGGAAATATGATTTTTATATTTTTTGTGTGTGTATGTGTGCTGCAATGAAAACAGCATGCTGTGCTGCAGGGAGTTGCAAGTCTGGTTATCTGGCATTACTCAGATTGCTAAAAATTCATTAAAATGTGACATCAGCACAGTGAGAGACAAATGATCACAGGATGAAAAGGAACAGTGGGCCTTTCACGGATTAGTGCTACACAGCCCCAGCATAGAAGCTAACTGCATAAACAGATTAATCCACCAGTAGCAGCATAGCTGAGATTTACCGAATAATTAAATGGGCTTGAGTTACTGTGAAGATTTCCATGTAATCTAGCTGGTGTGAACACGTAAGTGAGGTGTGGGTACTGCTGCTTCCTCAGAAGCCATAGACCAAGTTGCGTCATTTATCCTGAATGGCTCCCCCTGGAGACAAAATTTGAGACTTCTCCCGCAAAGCCAGAGGTTTATATTTAATACAGTACCTAATACCTAATACTTACTTACTGCAATTAGCGGGATACTGCTGCACTAATAGGATTTATGTTTGAATTCCGCCCTCCCCTCTGCCCCCTGCTTTTTTTTTTTTCTTTTCTTTTTGTCTTTTTTTGGCTCCAAGATGCTTTTTTACATTTGCTGGCTTTTGTTCTGGCCCATGTGGGGGGGTGTGCGCCTGTGTGTGTGTGTATTTTAACACAAATCATTTCTAGCCAAAGAATATGAAATGACGGGCCTTAAACCTGTCACATTGGTGGGAAGCGGGTACTCTAACAAAGTCATTGTCAGAGTTTCTGGATAGATTTTGAAATATTGCAAATTATTTGTAATTAATGTCCAGCCTCTTTAAAGTGCTGTTCTTTCTCTTTTCTTCCCCCCACGCTTCCTTTCCCCTGTTTTGCCATCCTCTGTTAGTACTGTTCTTATTACAGGACATATATTTTAACTGCTGTTAAGTGGTCACTGAGTTTCTTTTCTAAGATCTTTTCTGTGTTTATCCACAGAAGAACAAGGTGAAGATACAGAAGGGTCTGCTAAAAGTACATCAGTGACTGTGGCTGATGATAAAGACTCAAGTGAGAGAGACAATAATGAAAGCAAAAAATCTAGTAAAGACTCTGGTAAGATGCTAGAATTTTGTCTTCCTCTTTTTTAACTTATGAAATGCTCTTTCATTTTAAACTGTCTGGACATTCCCTCTACTATTCATTGCATGTGCATTTTGCATGTGATTTCTATCAGTAGCCTCCCATTGACCTATTTTTAATCATAACCATCTGACAGGATAGATGCGGATAAGTTGAAGAATATTACAGGACGACCAGTGAGATTATTTTTTAATCAAATCAGTTTGTGTGCTTGTAATTTTTTAAGCGCCTTTCATTAATCTTAGCTGTACTTGTGATTCCTCTGATGGCATATTAATTTTTCATAAGCATAGGATTAGGTACCACTTGAATTTTTTCTTCAATCAGGTTTTACCCCCCTTTTAACCCAAAGAATGTGGGGGTTTTTGTCATTATTATTTTTTGGTCTTGCTCTCTGATCAGTTACTTCCAAGAATCTGGCCTCTTCCTGAGCATTTATTTCAGGCATTTTGAAAAAAATACACAAAATCCAGTGAAAAAGTTTACAGATGATTCAGCCTAAGAAAGAGGAAATATCATTGAAAACGGATTATGGGTTGGGTAATTTTGATCTCCTGGAATAGACAAAGCCCAGTAATGAAAGCTACTGTCTTTGAAAACAAAACCCCTATGTCATGACATTTACTTGTGCACAAACAAACCCAGAGCCAGCATCTGGTGTAGATACCCAAGGCTTTTTCTGTGTTTGATTTGGCAAATATGTGACTTCATCCATGTTTTTTATGTATGAGATGGAAATCTGTGGTCACAATGAATATTACATTGGCTACTTTTGCAGCACGCTATACCTAGTTACATTATGTTGGATTCACTGAAGCAGAAGAAGTGCTGAAACAGGTTGAAGCCTATTAGTTTCAAGTAGTCATATATCTTTTCCTTGTATGCCAATGACAGCAGCATACAAAGGAGGTTGTATTCTCTGTAAAGACATATAGTTGTAGAGAAAATACCATTTTACCTGTGAGCTTTTCTACACTCAAATTTTCTCGTACTGCAGTTTGCTTTTTACATATTAAACATTTATTTATTTATTTTAAAAAGTTACATGTGGCCCTTTCTGTGTTGAATCAATTGAGAATGTTGACTCAAAGATTAAAGATTACTTTAGATTTGCTTGCTGACATGCTAAGGTCAGTGCCCATCACAGATTAAAAACTCACCTCTTCTTCAGTTGTTTTATTTTTTGAGATCAGGAGATGGAAGAAAGACAGATGATCACAAGGATGATGTTGAGCAAGAAACTGTGTTGTGGTTTAAAATATCTATCAAACTTTGTGGTCTCTCTGACTTGGAAAAAAACTGTCTGCAATGCAGCAAAGCCATGCTCCCAAGCCAGCATAGGTCCTCCTGTGAAGTGTCATCAGAGGCTCTCCTGGACAGTCACCAGGAGAGGAATGACAGTTTCCTTCAACCTGCATTTACCACCAAACATTCTGGCCTAGGGAACACCGAGAACCGCTTCAGCGAATTTATCAACCCTCTCCTTTTCTTAGGCAGATCCATTTATAGTTGTTCAAGAAGAATATTGTGTTAAAGCTCCAGAAAAAAAATAAATTAATTACGGAATCTAGAAAAAAATACTAAAGGGGAATTCTCAAAATTCCATCAGGATTAGCTGCTCATAAGGGCCAAGTTTAATTAGGACAAACCTATATCCAGATGCCTACTGGGTGCACTACAAAAACCCAGCATAATTGTTCTGCATCCCCATGCCAGCAATTACACAAATAACTTTGCAGTAAGATTCATATAAAAACAAGGGCTTGAAATACATGACTGCCTTTGTGTTTTGCAGAAAATAGTTTGTACTGTAAAATCCTAATCTTTTAGAAACTTTTATTTTCCTAATCTAAATTAATTCTACATACGTAACAATCAGACCCTCCTCTCAATTTTCACTCAGCTGACAAGTATTTCTAACGACTGCATAACTGCTTATGTATAATTGAATGTTAATTTGGGCTTTCTCATGAATTGAGTGTTGCGAGTCTTGCCAAAGAATTCTCAGGAAAACCAATAAATTAATCACAATACTAACAAGTTAGACAGGAAAGTGGTATGACCCCTCTTTAGCATAGAATCTATTAGACTAGAAAGGATTAACATGTAGTTAGCAACTGTATGTTTGTGTAAGCTGTTGTGCTGTATTGCTTACCTTATCTCAAGGAGTAGAGCTTTCAAAATAAGACTTGGCAATATGCAAGTTATATTTGTTGAATATTCATTCAGAATAGAAAAGCCTACTAATGCCTCATTTATATTGTCATTTAAATCTAGTGCCACTTTAGATTAATTATAATCCAAATTACAGCTCTATGCAGTTCAAGAATTAATATGGAATTTATCCAGATTAATACATTTGCATTGAAAATGTAATATGTCTCTGCCATGGCTAAGGGGAGCACTTTTTAATAAGGTAGTAAACATGAGGAAGTATGGAAATTAACCTTCATTATTGCAATGAAAATTATCCTTTCATTCTACTCTAATTAGAAAGAATACCAGTAATTATAATTTTAGAATTATTTTGAGGCTGAATATCATCATCTGATGTGCCAGAAGTCTTAAATTATGCAATTTTTATCAAATACATAGATAGATCTATAAATAAGAAAATAGTATTTTGATTATGTTTTTTCCAGGATTCTTTTTTTCAATAGTATACGTATTTTACTATATTTCTCCTCTTTGTTAGTCACACAAACATTTCTATCTTTATTTTTATTTTGGGGTTTCAGAAATATTTTGTAAAAACGTGATGTCATCTGAATTGCAGTGAAATGTGTCATTTTTATATTAGCAATCTTACACAAGTTAAATAACTGACAAGCAATCATTGAACAGCCTATTTCATGGCACTTATTTATAATTAAACTTAGTTTTTGAGCTAAAGGTATTGAAATTACACTATCAATCAAAAAAATGTTGTGTATTTTGTATTCTAAAATGAATTACAATGGTGCTTCACAATTAGCAAAAATCCCCAATAAAAAATATGTCTCAAGAATAAAAAGTTCCTATCTCAAATAAAAGTAACATCTAGATTTAATCTTTTCCTACAGCTGCCTAGTAAGAATAGCATACCAGTTGAACATCCAACTATGAAAACAGTGCCACATGGCATGCTTATTACCATAATATTTACTCTCCTCTCTTTCCCTCCTCCTTTAATACCCTTACTATAAGACCCTAACTTTGTTCAGCTTTCCTTTAGGAAGCTCCTTAGAACAATGAATTCAACACAGAAAGCAGAAAGTTGATAGAGCAAGATCAGGCAGAGTTGTAATAGCTGGATCAGTACATAAAAAGCCAATCTTCTTCATTTCTGGAATGTTTGATTTGACTTGAGGGGTTCAGCCCTCACCACATGCCGGGTTGAGTGGTGTCCCCATGCCAGAGAGAAGAATCAACCTCCTCCTTGTTTTTGCAAAGCTCACCACAAGTCACAGAATCGGTTACTTTACTACAGACCAGATGTAACCTCAGTCATTAAAGAAACAACAGTGCTTGAGGTTGAATGAATCCAGAGCAACAACAACAAAACCAACAAACCCTCTGTAAATTTTGACAGTTTATATAAATATCATGGTAAACATAGTAAAAAGCTGTGCTTTGTTATGCATTTATTGACCCCAGCACAGTGTTTTATAACTCTACGCTTTTATTATATTAACCGCAAAAGAAAATTTAACCCATTCCCCCTTCTTGTTTTTATAGAAAGAAGAACTATGTGTTTCATGATTATTATAGGCCCTTTGAAGTAATTAAGTTATTCCATCGTGTAGTGGAAGATGATGTGTAATATTAACCTAGTGTGTGCCCAGGTGCACAAAAATTGTACTCCAAGCTAAATGTCACTAGCAGTGAAATACCACTGCCAAAAAACCAGTTAACTGCATTTTCACAAGTGGATTTTGGAGCAGAATTTGCATCCTAATTTCTGTGTCAACCTGTTGAGAATAATCTACTATGACAGGGGAAAAGAAGGTGGATTTTTTTATTTTTAAGTTCAGTGTCCTGTATATTAGGTTCCATTTATACCAGTTGAGATTCTGGCCCATTTATCTCTAAAAAGGGACATTTATAAAGTCGCATATGATAAAGGTAAGAAACAATAGTCAACTGTTAGATGTTTGTGACAGCTGGAAATGAAGAGGTGTTAATAGTTTGAACCTATCATCCTAAAACCTGAGAAGCAACCTTTCTCTGTTAATATAGTACGTCACTTTTTTTTTTACTTACATAATTCTCACAGTTAAGACATTTAAATAATAATGGCGTATTACTAAGTAAATACAGATAGGCCCAGGAGTACTGTATTATCATAAACCAAAGTAAGTAATAAAATTGTGTCATATGTGATTGCATTATGTAGACATTGCCTTTAATCATCACCAGTCCTTCAGGTCACTGGCACAGCTCTGACTGAGCAGTCTAAATGAGCCCTCCAGGATCAGTTCCTGAGAGTGTAAAAATCCAGTGGGGCTCCAGAAAGTGGCTTGTTCAGATATGAACCAATGTTGACAAATTGGTCATTAAAACAGAGAAAATATAGCAAGAATAAACTTTAATTTGAGCAAGAACATGCTAAAATTACTGATCCAAATTACACCAAAAGAAATAATTAGCAATTTAGGAATGAAAAACAGTGTGTAGGGAAATCACAGTTAATGTATAAGTCATAAAATATGTTTATGTTGTTTTTTAAAAAATGCCCTTCAGAAAACATCCCTGTATGAGTCAGTTTTCAATTTTTTATTGTTGTACCATGAGGATTCAGAATTTACCTTGAAAACTGTTATCTTATTTTACTTCTTTTTAATGTTGTTCTACTATCAAATTTTGCACAAAGTCTATAGGATGATGATGATGATGATAATAATAATTATTATTATTTCTTGGTTTTGTCAACAGAAAGATAGAAGTATTTTCTTTGTTCATGTTTACTGTGTTGCCAAAACATCCATGACCTTATTTTAAAATTAATCCTAGGTTACTGTGCAATGAGGTGCAGTTTGTTAATTTATATGAACCTTATGTGGATTGAAAAAAATCAAGATAAATCTTCATGCATAGCATACAATCAGATTACCCCTGGACTATATATTTATGTTGGGTCTGATAGCAATCAATGATTTAGCTTCATTGCATTTCAAGATGTATTTGCACCCAGTGTCCAGTGATAGTGTCCTCACCCTGGAAATAATTTAGTTGCAAATTGACTGGAAGATGGTGAAAATTGAAAGTTAAAATTAGAAATACTCATAATAAACAGCAGAAAAAAGGTCAGATGATGCCGCACTATGATGAGATTGGAATGGTTGGTAAATGAGGTTTTGTGTTTGTCGTGAGATGTATGTGACATGCCTACCCAATGCTCTTGTAATATCCAGCCTAGCAGAAGAGATTATCTGGCAAATTGACGCTGGAAAGAATTTTCTGATGGACTGGGAAATTAGAATTGCACTCATTTCTTTGATGTGTGCAAGACTGGGCTGCATTACACAGCTAGTTCAGGCATAATATTAAATATAGTATTTAATACTTAATAGTAGAACTATCTATAGAAAACAATTACATTCTGGTTTTGATCACAAATGCCATACTATAAAAATTCACAGTATAAACATCTAAGGCAATCCCAAATGACTGATCTTTGTATATAATTAATATTAAGTTAGCTCTTGAAATCCTATTCTCCACAGTATTTCTTTTAAAGCCTCACTATATTTAGCTTCAGAATTGTAACCAGGAAAGAGTTATCAAAACAGGACAATAATCATATCATATCACTCAGACAGTTTAGAAAAGAAAGAGGGTAATTAAACAGCAGCAACTTAATTATTTTGGAAAATAGGATTTTTAAGCAAAAGCTAGTTTGTTTTAATGTAATACACAAATTCGTACCGAGCTGCTAAAGAGAGCACATTATTGATTAATCTTTAAAGGCAAAGTAAGGTTATCTAAACAGAAGAGTCCATTTTAAAATGTATTTATAGAGTCTCCATCAAGGATAAAAGTTTATTTTCACCTTTGTGCTTAATAGATTTGATTTATTCAACTGTATTTTTTCTCAGAACTCAAAAAAAGGACCCTCGAAGACAATACAGGCCTTTGGAATCATGACCTATTTCTAAAGCAGAATATTTTAAAGTTTAAAATATGTTCATAAAAGTATTGTGTTTTTGGAACAGGAATAGTCACACCGGAGAAGGAACCAAAAGTCAACACTGTGGTAGGGGCACAACAGCTTCTTCTGGCAAAAGAAGAGGAAGGTGCGGCTAAAAAATCAAAGCCTCCAGAAGACAATAAATTTTGTCATGAGCAGGTAAAGGAAACTGTAACATTTTATTTGCATTGTAGAACTCTTTCAAATAACTCAAGAATGAAACAGAAATTATATGCTCCTAAAACATTAATATCAATGGGTTATAAAATGCACAGTGACTAATAGCCTGAATCTTAATTTGATTTTTTTTTCAGTTCTATCAATGTCCTTATTGTAACTACAACAGCAGGGACCCAAATCGTATCCAGATGCATGTCCTGTCACAGCATTCAATGCAACCTGTTATCTGCTGCCCCCTCTGCCAGGATGTCCTCAGCAACAAAATGCACCTCCAACTTCATTTGACCCATTTACACAGTGTTTCCCCTGACTGTGTGGAGAAACTGCTCATGACAGTAAGTGTTCCAAATACTGATGCACATGCTTACAGAAATGTACTCAGGATTCTGGACAATATATTTATTTTGTTATAATATTTAGGCAGCTTGAGCGGGGGAGTGAGTCAAGACTCCTAGATTCTTTTGCTAGCTCATCCAGTCACTGATGTCCCTTGGGAAAATGATTGAAGGTGTATTTCAAAGCTGCTGAAAACCTGCAGTTCCTCATTGGTGTCAACCTTGGCAAAACCAAGCCCGTCAATGTTTCTAAGTGCACACCTACAGATTTGGTCTAATAATATCCAGATCTCAGAGGTATTGTGACTACTTCTTGTAAAATAACAGGAGTTCCCTGTACAACATAGTTCCTAAACATAGAAGAATTTCTGTGTACAGGTAGGACTACTTGCATTGTATTAAATTAAATTAACTGTAAATTATCAATAGTGGTGCAAACAAGATAACATGGTAATCTTATTGTACAGTATGCAGTTTCTTATTTTCTGCCTGTAAAAGACCCTTTAGTCCTTTTATGAATAAATTATGAGTATGAAACAGAAAGGCAAGTCCAAGAATAGATAGCAATTGAGTTAGGTCAGTTCTTTTGGATGTGGGATACCTTATTTCAAGTACCTACCCTGAATGAGGCAAAAACGTGAACTGGCTTCTCCATGACTGGAATAAATGCTATAACCAGCAAACTCTATTTGGAAGATGAATCCCATTCCAACTTCAATGGGAAAATCCCATTCTTCACTGCAAAATTGCACAAGCCATGTTAAAATAATAAATTTCGGCAAAAATTAGTAAGTCTGCACCATACAAAACAATGTCAGCAAAGACACTATCGGCTATAGAAAGTACTTATTACTACATTATAGATTCAGGAAAAGAAACAACTCCTAAGACGTCCTGATTCTAATTGTCTTGCATTTTTAGAAGGAAATGCACTTGGAAAACTCAAGGATCTACCTCCTTAAGGATTTATTTCTGTATTCATAGACTCCTTCATTTAGACAGTTGTGGTTGTAGGCCTACCATCTCATTCCCAAGTAAAGTAGCAAAAACATAAGAAAGAATTGAGCTCTTGACGGTAGGTCTAAGGTTCCTTGTGCTTAGTGCTGATGAACAAGTACAGTATCAGGAATACACAAAAGTGGTTTAAGGTTTTCTTCCTTCTTTTCCTTGGTTTTCTACTAAATATAGCTCTGCCACACTGTGAAATTTTGGCCTACCACAAGGAAAATGATGTAGAAATTTTACTTTCACAGGTCCGTTCAGGAAATTAAAAAAATGAAGAAAAAAATTCCTCCCTATGGAGGATTATTAGCTTTCTTTTCAAGTTTTCTGTGAAGTTCCATCTATCCTGATAATGGAGTAACTTTGAAATCTCCCCTCTCTGTTCCTCTTCTCCTCTCTCCTCAGTGTTTGGCAGAAAAAGAGATTGCAAAAACATAGTCTGCATCATCTAAATTGTCCCAGTTGCTAACACTAATATGTTCTGTCAATATCCATACTCTCTGAAGACAAAATAACTACCATTTTTTAATGACGTTTTTGTTCTCTGGGATATTTACAGTTACCTAAATATTTTTTTTAAAAAGTCCTTCCCTCCCCCCAAAAATCAAAGTTACTAGTCTTCTGAGAGGATGCTATTAATGCCTCATTTAAATCACAAATATACTAAGCCCAGGGCTTTTAAAAATATGTCTATAATTTTTTTTCCACTAGGCAATTTTCATACATACAGACATATAAATATATATATATATGTAATTCTTATGTATCCTAATATAGGTTTACAATAATTTGTTAAACCATTAAAAAGGAACAAATAGTATTTCTACTCTTACCTAGAAAAGTATGTAGCTTCCATTATTATAGTAATTTACCACTCAGAAATCTCTCCCATGGATATTCTTCTGATCTCTGAATGAAGCAGGGAAGTACTATTCTCATATTAGAGGTGAGGAGCTGCAACACAGTCTGAACTAATTTACCCGAGGTGATTTAGACAGAATCTGGCAGTGCAGGTGTATAAACGCAGTCCTGCTAAGTCCTAGTCTAAACCCCTAGACAATCCTTTTTTTCAAATATGAGTATGTTTTAAAGACCTAAGCAAAAGGAAAGCATGAAATATTGAGCAAATATTCATGTCAACTTAACTAAACTGAGTACTATCAGACACCTATAACAGTACACCCTTCAAAGTTTTCTGTCTCTAATTTGAAAACATGACACAACAGGTGAAAGAGTCTGAAGAAGATACATAAGCAATTGAAAACAAGTAAGAGAAAAAAATATTTTAAATGGAAATAAATTGCTATTTATGTATGGAAATAAACTTATAATTCTATTTCAAAGATATGGAAGGTACAGCATTTGTTTAAAAAACAATACAGGTGAAATGAAGTGGGAATGCCTGTAGTCAAGAACTGACTGGTGACCATATCTTAACATGATCTCTATCTTTGGAGGACATTAGAGGAGAGTTACCCTGATAAATCCAACCAACCTAACACAGTCAGCAAAACCGTGTTTGTGGTAACATCAAGACCAATGAAATATTGTGTGTATTTAGTTTTAAGGCATCACCTTGTTGCAGATTATTTTAAGTGATTCTCCACCAACTGATACCTGATGCTCCGGATTTGTGGTCTGTCAGAAGCAATTATCAGGGACTGAACCGAGATCTTGGTTTAATACTGACAGTCTTTGATCACGATATGGTGGATTTTTTGAATTATAATTTCATATTGTTGTATAGTATTAAATAGTGTGACTTTTCCTATAATAACACTGGGTTCTTGGATTTCAAAGGTTCCTGTACCAGATGTCATGATGCCTAATAGTATGCTAGTACCAGCAGCTGCTTCAGAGAAATCTGAACGTGACACACCTGCAACCGTTACAGCTGAGGGATCTGGGAAATATCCAGGTATGCAAGAAAAAGTCCAGACATGTAGAAGCTAATTATGGGCAATTTACAAATTTAGAAACCACTTGTTCCTTAGCAAAATGAATGCTTTTTTGGCTTCCATATGATCACAGAGATAAAAAGAAAACTAACAAAGGGCTTGAATTTGCCTGATTGCACCCATGCAGAGCTGCTAATATGCACATATATGCCATGTGTATATTGCTTGTGGAAGTGGCCTACCCACTTTGAAGGTAAGACCATCCTTGTTTAACAGTAATGCTTTCACCAGCATCAATGGGGAATATTAGGCAAGTGCAAACAATTCCACCTGCCTTTCCAATAGCAGGTTTCTTATCCTGGACACTTCTGTACTGGGAATCTGCTTTGCTGTCTCTCACAGTATGCTCCTCCCTCTCTCCTCAGACCACTTTCATCCTTCTTTGTAGTTATTTGGCCTACCTTTTGACTCCATTTCTAATCCCTCCTGCTTTCCTACTGTTTTGTTTCTTTTTCTAATTTGCTGTTTCCATAATAACAGTAAACTTCTACCTTTTGACAAAATGAAACCCTGTGCCACTCCCAAGCCAATTGCCACTGCTGTTCTGATCATCACGTTTGGGTTTTATTAGTTTTTTTTTAACCTCACATTGGTCTTGCCTGATTTATTCTCTGGGACAAGGATGGGTCACTATACTTTGCTAGGTCAACACATGGCATACTAGGTATCTCTTTTGATTTCTGATGAAAAAAAGCATTAATGTTATGTGCTATTCTCTTCTACTAGTGTAAAAGACACTTAATTTTCTTCAACTAGGTGAAAGTCCTGTGGAGGAGAAAAGTACCCCTGGGGCTGATGAATCAAAAACTGGAATGGAAATTAAGACTGAGGAACAGAAGCCACCTAAGGAATCTGCTGAAATGCCAGATTGGAATAAGACTGTTAGTAAAGATACAAAAACCTCTGACTCAACGACAGATCAGCTAAATGAACAGCAGAAGAAGCAACAGCTCTCTGTTTCTGACCGCCATGTCTATAAGTACCGCTGTAACCACTGCAGCTTGGCTTTTAAGACTATGCAGAAGCTTCAGATACATTCCCAGTATCATGCTATTCGGGCGGCTACCATGTGTAGCCTTTGCCAGCGTAGCTTCCGAACATTCCAGGCTTTAAAAAAACACTTGGAAGCAGGCCACCCTGAACTCAATGAAGCTGAACTTCAGCAGCTGTGTGCATCTTTACCTGTCAATGGTGAACTCTGGGCAGAAAGTGAAAGTATGACACAAGACGATCATACTCTAGAACAGGAAATAGAAAGAGATTATGAAATGGACCAGGAAGGTAAAGCAAGTCCTGTCGGAAGTGATAGTAGCTCTATTCCAGATGATATGGGCTCAGAACCAAAGCGGACCTTACCTTTTAGAAAAGGGCCAAATTTTACTATGGAAAAATTTCTAGATCCATCTCGCCCATATAAGTGTACAGTGTGTAAAGAGTCTTTCACCCAAAAGAACATTCTCTTGGTCCACTATAACTCAGTGTCCCATCTACATAAGCTCAAAAAGGTTTTGCAGGAAGCATCGAGTCCTGTCCCTCAAGAAACCAACAGCAGCACTGACAACAAACCTTACAAATGCAGCATTTGTAATGTTGCGTATAGCCAAAGTTCTACATTGGAAATCCACATGAGATCTGTGCTTCATCAGACAAAGGCAAGGGCTGCAAAATTAGAACCAAGTGGTAATATAAGTAGCGGAAATAGTGTAGCAGGGAATGTTAATAGCCCTAGCCAAGGAATGCTAGAATCTATGAGCTTACCAGCAGTTAACAGCAAAGAAACACATTTAGATGCCAAAGAATTAAACAAAAAGCAAACTTCTGAATTAATTTCTGCTCAACCTACACATCACCCACCCCAGTCACCAGCACAACTTCAAATACAACTACAGCATGAACTGCAACAGCAAGCTGCATTCTTTCAACCCCAGTTTTTAAACCCAGCATTTTTGCCTCACTTTCCAATGACACCAGAAGCACTGCTGCAATTTCAACAGCCTCAGTTCCTTTTCCCATTCTATATACCTGGGACAGAATTTAGCTTAAGCCCAGATCTGGGTTTGCCTGGTTCTGCCACTTTCGGTATGCCTGGAATGGCTGGTATGACAGGATCACTGCTAGAAGATTTGAAGCAGCAGATACAAACTCAGCACCATGTTGGCCAAACCCAGCTACAGATACTGCAGCAACAAGCACAACAGTATCAGTCCACCCAACCCCAACTTCAGTCCCAAAAACAGCAACAGCAAAGTAGCAAGCTGATGAAAGCAGAGCAAAATACCTTAGTAAGTACAGACTGCCAGCTGATAAAGGATATGCCATCATATAAGGACTCAGAAGAACTTTCTGAGAAACAAGACAAGCCAAAGCAAGAATTTAATAATGAGAATGAAGTACTAAAAGAAAATAAAGACGTGAAGAAGCCCAAATCCTCAGAACCAACTATTCCACCACCCAGAATAGCTTCTGGAGCAAGGGGGAATGCAGCCAAGGCTTTACTGGAGAACTTTGGGTTTGAGTTAGTTATCCAGTACAATGAGAACAGACAAAAAGTGCAGAAAAAAAGCAAGACTGGTGAAGGTGAAAACACAGACAAACTGGAATGTGGAACCTGCAGTAAGCTTTTTTCCAACATCCTCATTCTGAAGAGTCATCAAGAGCATGTGCATGGACAATTTTTTCCATATGGAGCATTAGAAAAGTTTGCCCGACAGTACAGGGAGGCGTATGACAAGCTTTATCCAATTTCTCCATCTTCTCCAGAAACACCACCACCTCCACCACCACCTCCTCCACCACCACCTCCTCCTCCTCCTCCCCCAACTCCTTCTCAACCTTCTTCAGCTGGGGCTGGAAAACTTCAAAACACAACTCCTGCTCCTTTGCAAGCTCCACCACCCACACCACCACCACCACCTCCTCCACCACCACCACCTCCTCCTCCACCACCACCACCATCAGCCCCACCTCAAGTCCAGCTTCCTGTTTCACTTGATCTCCCGCTTTTCCCTCCAATTATGATGCAGCCAGTGCAGCATCCTGCACTGCCTCCTCAGCTTGCCCTCCAATTGCCAGCAATGGATACATTATCTGCAGATCTTACCCAGCTTTGTCAGCAGCAGCTGGGATTAGATCCCAATTTCCTACGGCACTCTCAATTCAAGCGTCCACGTACAAGAATCACAGATGACCAGTTAAAAATCTTGCGAGCTTATTTTGATATTAACAATTCACCAAGTGAAGAGCAGATCCAAGAAATGGCTGAGAAATCTGGTCTTTCACAGAAAGTTATCAAGCACTGGTTTCGTAATACACTGTTTAAAGAACGACAAAGAAATAAAGATTCCCCATACAACTTCAGCAACCCTCCCATAACAGTATTAGAAGATATCAGAATAGATCCTCAACCTTCAACTGTAGAACCTTACAAGTCTGATGCATCTTTCAGCAAGAGATCATCTAGGACTCGTTTTACTGACTACCAACTTCGTGTCCTCCAAGACTTCTTTGACACAAACGCTTATCCAAAGGATGATGAAATTGAACAGCTTTCAACTGTACTTAACCTACCTACTCGAGTTATTGTCGTATGGTTCCAAAATGCTCGACAAAAAGCTCGCAAAAGCTATGAAAATCAAGCTGAAACTAAAGACAATGAGAAAAGGGAGCTGACAAATGAGCGTTACATTCGAACTAGTAACATGCAATATCAGTGCAAAAAGTGCAGTGTGGTTTTTCCCAGAATCTTTGATTTGATTACACACCAGAAAAAGCAGTGTTATAAAGATGAAGATGACGATGCTCAAGATGAAAGCCAAACTGAAGATTCTATGGATGCTTCTGATCAAACAGTGTATAAGAACTGCACAGTTGCTGGCCAGAATGATTCATCAAAAAACCTAGCAGTCACAGCAGCAAGCTCTGGCTCTGGTTCTAGTACTCCTTTGATTCCATCACCCAAACCAGAACCTGAGAAGGCTTCTCCTAAACCAGAGTCCACAGAAAAAACAAAACTAAATGAAACCATCTCTAAGCAAACTGACACAACTTGCCCAAGCACCAAACCAGTACAGTCTACTCCAGTAACCTCTTCTGACCCTCAGCCCTCAGCTTCTCAACCACAGCAACAAAAACAATCACAGATAGTAGGAAGACCTCCTTCTGCATCACAAGCCGCGCCTGTTCCTTCAAGTCCTTTACCAATTCCAATGACTTCTCTACAGAACAGTCTACCTCCTCAGTTATTACAGTACCAATGCGATCAATGTACAGTTGCCTTTCCAACTCTAGAACTTTGGCAAGAGCACCAGCACATGCATTTCCTAGCAGCCCAAAACCAGTTTCTTCATTCACAGTTTTTAGAAAGACCAATGGATATGCCCTATATGATATTTGACCCAAATAATCCTTTGATGACTGGACAGTTACTTAATAGTTCTCTTGCTCAAATGCAACCACAAACTGGCTCATCACATACAGCTCATCCTGCTACAGTTTCTGGTTCCTTGAAACGAAAATTAGATGATAAAGATGACAATAACTGTAGTGAGAAAGAGGGAGGAAACAGTGGTGAAGATCAACATCGTGATAAGCGTTTAAGAACTACAATTACTCCAGAGCAGCTGGAAATACTCTATGAAAAGTACCTACTAGATTCCAACCCTACCAGAAAGATGCTAGATCACATTGCACGTGAAGTAGGACTGAAAAAGAGAGTCGTACAAGTCTGGTTTCAGAACACAAGAGCCCGAGAAAGAAAGGGACAATTCCGTGCAGTTGGTCCAGCCCAGTCCCATAAAAGATGTCCTTTTTGTCGAGCTCTGTTTAAAGCAAAATCAGCTTTAGAAAGTCACATTCGCTCTCGACATTGGAATGAAGGTAAACAGGCCGGTTATAGTTTGCCTCCTAGTCCTTTGATATCAACTGAAGATGGAGGAGAAAGTCCACAAAAGTACATATTTTTTGATTACCCATCACTGTCATTAGCAAAAACAGAGTTATCAAGTGAAAATGAATTAGCCTCCACTGTATCAACCCCTGTTAGTAAAACTACAGAAATGTCACCGAAGAACCTCTTAAGTCCTTCTTCTTTTAAAGCAGAGTCTAGTGAGGATATAGAAAATTTGAATGCTCCTCCTGCTGACTCTGGATATGATCAAAACAAGACTGATTTTGATGAGACTTCATCAATTAATACAGCAATTAGTGATGCCACAACAGGGGATGAGGGGAACAATGAAATGGAAAGCACAACTGGCAGTTCAGGAGATGCAAAACCTGCATCACCTCCCAAAGAACCAAAACCACTTGTGAATGACACACTTCCAAAAGCTGCAACTACACCTACAAATGAGAATACCGATGATAAATTTCTCTTTTCCCTAACAAGCCCTTCAATGCATTTCAGTGAAAAAGATGGTGATCATGACCAAAGTTACTACATTACTGATGACCCTGATGATAATGCTGACCGCAGTGAAACTTCAAGCATAGCTGATCCAAGTTCACCTAACCCATTTGGAGCTAGCAATCCCTTTAAATCCAAAAACAGTGATCGGCCAGGTCACAAGCGGTTCCGAACACAAATGAGTAACCTTCAGCTTAAAGTTCTCAAAGCTTGCTTTAGTGACTACCGGACTCCAACAATGCAGGAATGTGAAATGTTAGGGAATGAGATTGGCCTGCCCAAACGCGTGGTCCAGGTCTGGTTTCAGAATGCCCGGGCAAAAGAAAAGAAATTCAAAATTAACATAGGGAAGCCATTTATGATAAATCAGACTGGACCTGATGGGACAAAGCCAGAGTGTTCTCTGTGTGGTGTGAAATATTCTGCGCGTTTGTCCATAAGAGATCACATATTTTCCAAACAACATATTACAAAAGTGAGAGAAACTGTGGGAAGTCAGCTAGATCGGGAGAAAGATTACTTAGCTCCTACAACGGTTAGACAGCTGATGGCACAGCAAGAACTGGATCGCATAAAGAAGGCTACTGATGTGCTAGGTTTAACAGTGCAGCAACCAGGCATGATGGACAGCAGTTCTCTTCATGGTATCAGTTTGCCAGCAGCTTATCCAGGACTCCCTGGCCTTCCTCCTGTTCTTCTGCCTGGAATGAATGGTCCATCCTCCTTACCTGGATTTCCACAAAGTTCAAACAGTAAGTCTATAAGGGGATGATTTTCTCTTTTTATTAATCTGGTGATCTTGCATAGCCACCATCCCCTTGTAAATCACAGCATATTCATTCACATCACGCTTGTGAGACTGATGTAAGTAGCTAAAAAGTGCTGCTATGAGTCATACACAGTGCAGTTCTTGATTGTTGCTGTAGCCTGGGTGATACCTCTGATTTCCAAAAAGAAAAAAAATAAATTGAAATCTAATTGACAGAAATGTTTTTAGTCCATATTTGGCTTCTGTAATAAAAGCAATATTACAAAAACATTGTTATACTTCTGTTTGATTTTGAAGGATACTGCTTTAGGCAAAATGTGGGTTTGAATTTTGTATGTAAATCTTTTGTATGCAAAGATTTAAAGTAACATCTGACAAAGCACAAAATATTAATTCTCACATTACTGGTTCATCAGGCATGTGGTCTACCCCTTAGATCAGTCCAACCTGTTGTTAAATTCAGAAGAAATATTCAAAATATGATTCTGCCCAAGATCCTCTATTATATTTCTGAATAATTGCCTGCTAAGGTAAGAAGTGTATTGTTGGAGGTGATTTGTAATGGCAGTTTCATTGTGATCCAAATTTCAGGAGCTGCTGATTATCTCCTACTTCTAGTTTGTAAAGTCATTGCAGACATGTACCACTTCATTTAAGCTTGCACTTTTAACTGAACACGTAACTGTTTTACTGATTGTTTTGACACTGATTTGCCTCTGTTTTTCCTGTGTTTTTTTCTCACGTTGGAACACACTTCCTCTTGGAATACATTTCACCAAAGTTAGAGAATCAAGTTTTCTGCAGAATTTTTTGTTTAGCCCTCAAAGAATGAACCTGATCTATTTTATTGCACTAGGCCCCAGTTTTTCAGTCGGAGTTCATTGTGAGTGCAGCCTTGCAGTTTGAAGCTCTCCCATTCATCTTCTGACTTTGCACACTCATATCAAATATGTGAATAGCAGTTAGGGAGCTGGTTAAGACACCTGACCTCATTTTATCCAATAATTCCACTTACTGTTCAATTCTGAACTCTGATTTGGAAAGCAACACACTTTGGCAAGTAAGGTAGAGGCTTAATCATCTTTGTTAGACATACTAAAACTGTAGCAGCGTCTTCTCTGCTACCCAGGTTTGACTGATGTTGATCATGTTACTATGTCCCTAAGTGGTGGTCAAAGCATCTTGTTTTTCTCTTCATTGGATGAGAATGGCTTTCTTTCTACAATGGAGTTTCTGGCTGAGTGCCCTCTGGCTTTTGTCAAACAGTTATTGGCATGGAGAGTGCACGTAAAGGAAATATAGAGTTGCTGCATTTCCTTCTTAATGGCCTACAGTCTCAAAGTCCAAAAATGGCTGGTTGTTCTTCATTAAAATTATAGACATAGTTCTCCGTATAACTTCCCTTAATAGCTTTGGTTAGGTTGACTGTCAGGTAAAATGGGCTCCAGAAAACTCAGGCTTTGTCTATACTACTGAATGAAATTTGCTTAGGAATAAGTTTTTACATTCTTTTATTCTCAAAACCAGGAAGTCCCTATGCAAAGTGAGTCTTGGGAAGGGTTGTGGACCTATGATAGCCTCTCAGTTGTGCTCAGGAGTTGTTCAGGATAATGCTAGTTGATCCAGACCAAACCAGACCATTCCTACTATTTGACTTCACAGATGGTTTAGTTTCAGTTTCTGGAAAATGTTCCTTGCTACTGTTTAACTTGCTAGTATCAATGTAGCCTCAGAGTCTGTAATTTGTCCCGGTAATAACACAAGAGGTATTATTACAGGATGACTGGTCCATAATAATTCAATTTTCAGATTTTCTAACTTCCAAATACATTTTCTTTGAGATAAATTTAAATCATTAATAGCGTAGCATACCCAGTGCACTACCAATTGAGATGGATTTTTACCCCCTTTCACCTCGCATCTTCTTAAGGTTAATTAGCCCACTGTGGGCAAAGCCCACTGTGTAAACTAGCTAGTAGAATCTTGTTGTAAACTTTGGGTTTTGCCATAAACTAAATAGACCCTATATCCCCCCTTTGTTGCTTGGCAAATACTAGCATGCATAAATCTCCATTCCCTAATGATACATAAAGGAGCAGTCATACTGACTGGAAAAAATAGATTATTTTAATCATTCATCATAAAAAAACAGTAATATACTCAGGCGTTCTTCCGTACATGCTCTACACTAGTATATTCTGCACCTAATTAACCTATTTCTGTTTTCTTCTCTACCCTACTTTCACTGATAGCTCACTTTTATATCTGATGCTAAGAATTATTAACAACTATCTTTTTTGGAAGACAGTTTCCAAGAAAGCTTTTCTTTGGCAGCAAATACATTCTAGCAGCACGTATATGCTCAGCCAGCAGGACAATTGTTCCACATCATTCTTTTCATGAAAGATTTTCTGAAGCTAACTCCCTGATGACTCACTATCCCATAATTTGTCTACTTCTTGTGAATTCCACTGCAAGTGTGTAATTTCTTCTCCTTTGGACCCAATCCTGAAAATGCACTTCTGAAGAATTCTCACTGCTAACCCTTATGTTCAAATATTAACTTCTTTTCACTAGTGCTTACAGGGCTGGTAATTGTACTTCCTGTGGCAAAGCCCATCCATTCTGTTGTACATGTTTAAAGGACGTCAACATTAGTAAAATAATCACTTTTATAGAACGTATTTGCTGCTTGCTAAGACAGGGAACTAGTGAAACTACAATAGTAAACATTACATTTATAATTCTCTTTTGTGTTTCTCTTTTCTCATGATAAGCAAGGAAATTAGCCTGATTAATAATGCAAGTTAATACAAGTTTATGAGGGATTTCACTTTCATGTTCTTGAATTCCTTATAATTTATGGGTTTCCAGAAAATACAAAATCCAACTAAACTTTGCAAAATACTAGGGTATTTTTAATGAAAGATTTGAAATAGAATACCTGAAAATAATGCTAAATCAGAAAAGATGGAAATATTCAAATGACAGTTCATTTTTTCTTTATGTATCGCTCAAACTGGACTTTCATTTGCAAAGCTTATTAGATTTTTCAAAATAACAGAGCTTCATTTCTGAATTAAAGGATCCACTAACTTTAAATGCAGTTATTTTGTTGTCAAACAAGTGGTTTTTAATGTCATAATTATTGTGTCTTTCTAGGATGATGTGTTGAAGAATTCTCTCACTTGTGGGATATTTTTCTCTAGATAATGTAATTATACCATCTTGTGGGCATCAAATGCTGAGCAAGGTCTCGAAGTTACTGCTATCTTTGCTCAGTATAATTACTAATATGGAGTTATTTGGTTGAATTCTAATTCATACAGAATTTTATTTGTGATTTTTCATTGTTCTTCAAGCCCCTTCTTATTTTCTATGTGACTGTAGATAGAAGAGACTGTTCTTAAAATTCACATTCTATTTTCTTCTTAGCTTTGTGTTTTGCATATGATTCCTTGCAGAAAACTAATGCTTCATCTTCCTTCTAGCTATTAATACTGGTTCTATGAACCTTTTAATGTCCTCATCATTACCATAGGTTCTTTGCACATCACTAAAGCCTAGACTGTCTTAAAGATTCACAGCAGCTTTTCCCAAGAATGCACACATCACTGGGTATTATATACTTAGTGGTTTTTGAAATCTCATCAAGAGAGAAATTTGATTCAGCAACAATTACTTTCCTTATTATTAGGGCACTAAATTCTGTTCTCAGTTTGCTCTTGGCCCATTGGTAGCAGTTTCATTTTTATATATTTAGCCCTATTATTTTTTCAAGAGAAAGAGAAGTTTTCATCTTTGGTAGTGACTTAAAAGAGCTAGCAGGATTAGAATGTTTCTCCATGTTTAGCGAATTTTCTGTTCTGCATCTCTCATGTCTGGAAATGTGGCATTAGTTTCATCAAGTGTCCTTTACTTAGTTTTGGAAACCCTCAGTTTCACATTTAACTTCCAATAAACCAGGTGGACTTACCTATGCTATTGCAGCTCATCTGGATATTTCATAGAATCATAGAATAGTTAGGGTTGGAATGGACCTTACAGATCATCTAGTTCCAACTGCCCACTAGATCAGGCTGCCCAAGACCCCATCCAACCTGGCCTTGAACACCTCGAGGGATGGGGCAGCCACAGCTTCCCTCAGCAACCTGTTCCAGTGTCTCACAACTCTCATGGTGAAGAAATTCTGCCCTTCTCCAGTTTATACCCATTCCCCTTGTCCTATCACCACAAGCCTTTATGAATAGTCCCTCTTCAGCTTTCCTGTAAGCTCCTTCAGGTACTGGAAGGTCACTATAAGATCTCCTTGGACCCTTTTCTTCTCCAGGCTGAACTAGCCCAACTCTCTCAGCCTGTCCTCATATAGCAGGTGCTCCAACCCTCAGATCATCCTTGTAGCCCTCCTCTGGACCTGTTCCAATAGCTCCATATCCTTCTTATGTTGAGGCTTCCAGAACTGCACAAACTACTCCAGGTGGGATCTCACAAGAGAGCAGAATAGAGGCACAGAATCACCTCCCTCAACCTGCTGGCCATGCTTCTTTTTATGCAACTGAGGATACCATTGGCCTGGATTGTGAGCACACACTGTCAGCTCATATCGAGCTTCTCATCAACCAGCACCCCCAAGTCCACTGTAGGACTGCTCTCAATCTTGTCATCCCCCATCATGTACTGAAAACGGGGATTGCCCCAATCCAGGTGTAGGACCTTGCACTTGGCCTTGTTGAACCTCATGAGGTTCTTGCAGGCCCGATTTTCCAGCCTGTTCAAGTCCCCTCTGGATGACATTCCATCCTTCTGGTGTGGCAACTAACACCACTCAACCTGGTGTTGTCTGCAGACTTGCTGAGGGTGCACTCAATCTTGCTGTCAATATCATTGATGAAGATAATAAACAGCACAGGTCCCAGTATGGACCCTTGAGGAACACCACTTGTCATGGATCTCTATCTGGACATTGAACCATTCACCACTACTCTTTGAATACAACCCTCCAACCAGTTTCTTATCCACTGTACCGTCCACCCATCAAATTCATATCTCTCCCAATTTAGAGAGGAGGAGGTTGTGGGGGACTGTGTCAAAGGCTTTAGAGAAGTCTAGATAGATCACCTCCAGACTTCTGTATTTAACTGAATTCTGTGCATTTTAACTAAATTCCGAAGAATATCCAGAAAATGGAATAGATCTTAACTGCTCTGGGCATCATCAGTGTGAACAGAATGAAGACAACATGATGTGTAAGGGTTGAAGAGAATAGAAATATATCAGAAAAATCCTGAGTAACTGACAAGCCCAAATAACTATGACAAAGCTGGGGCAGTAGTTTACACTAATTGCATCATTCATGCATTTTTTTTTTC
>WAAB01007585.1:90044-97544 GCA_013389865.1 Piaya cayana | reverse complement strand
GAAATAAAGACTTGAATTCTAGCACAAACCTAACTGAAAATAAATATGACTGATCTTAATCCCTAACCCCATGCACAGCGTAAACCTGCCAGATTTTATAGGTTTCATCATACTTAAAAGCCTCTGCTCAAAGTAGTTCACAAACACTGTATTGATGCGTGGCACATCATGAGTCATACATGTATGCTGTGCAGGGTTCAGTTCTGGGTAGATACTCTCTAGCTTTCACTTGCAAAGTATATTTTTTTCCAGCTGAAGTTGACTTCAATGGCCCTTGGCTCAGGTTCTGTATTTTACTCTTTTAAAATGAAAAAAACTACCAGTTTATTGCCACTACAGCTCAATACAACTACTCCAGAACAAAACCAGTTCAGGTTCAGATGTACATCAGTTAAAAGAACCATGATAGGGTTTTGTTTTGCACAATAATTCAATAATTATGTGCACTGAATGTCTTTTAATTTGGGGAAAATATACACAGAAAACAATAAATCAGCAAAATACAAAAGAATACAAAGATGATGTATTAGTAATAGTAAAAAAATATAGTTGTGCAGTTTTGTTAGTTGAAGAAGTGAGAGCACCTCCAATCTGAAAATTTTGACAATAGCACAGGCACTGGTTAAAGGGACCTACTGTGGATCGTAATCCCATAATATATATGCTATGCATAGCTCTAGTTTCTGACATAATTTAAGCAAGAACTATATAGAATCATAGAACAACCAGGTTGGAAGAGACCCACTGGATCATCAAGTCTAACCATTCCTATCAAACATAATGTGGTTTCAGATGAAAAGATGTAGGAGTGGTACTCAGCCATTTTAGAACCTCTGCATATTTTCTGTCCCATTAAAGTTGCTGCAAAATCATAGAAGCTAGAAATGAGAAAATGTGTTAAATCAACTAGTACAGTCCCCAGTCATCCAGAATAATTCCCTACAGTGTATTATGTGAAGTTTTGTCCAGTTTAGTTTAAATGACTCAAGCAATGGGTGCCTTGCAACCTCTCTTCATAGGGTGCTTTACAGGGTATTGAATCTTACTGTTAAAATATTGTTCTGTGCTCTTCAGTGTGCATGGCCCTTCTTATTTAAGGTAAGAGTTCTGCAAGTAGAGTTACAGACAGACAGGAGGAAGTTATTATTTATCTAGATGAGCCAACTATCTTTAACAGAGCCTCCTCTATGAAAGCCTAGATATCCTTGAAAATTAAATTTTATAAATTATATATGTTATTCTGGATTATATTTATTCCCAATTTTTTAAAAAAATATAATTTCTTCTGGAAGATAGAATATAAATAAGTCTGACACCTTATAATAATCTCAGAAACAAAGATAATCATCTGTAACAACTGACACTTCTTCTATATCCTCCCTTTGGTACCATACAATTTATTTCAGTGAAATAGTTGCTGTATGGCACATGGTCAATGACAAAATGTTGTGTGATTTGAACAGATTCAGAATTTTACCTATAGTATTCAATTGTGGTCCCAAATTGGAGGCCTCCAAGGTTTTATAACTGGAAGTAGAGGCATTATTTTCATTGCTATGATTTTGTACCTTGTATTAATATTTATTAATTTTCCACAACAAAATAACTGGAGATTGGAAGTCCTGTAAAATGTATTTATCATTTTAAGAGGCCTGATATTAACTAGAAGAGTTTGTATTTTGCCATTTTGCTTAATACTCTGTCAAGCACCTTCAAAATGCAGGCTTTGCATGACTGTACATGTAACTTTTTTCTTTTAAATTTGTATAGGAAGTTTAAGCCAGGCATCCATCCTAACTAAAATACAGTTTAGTTCTCATACACAAAAAAACACTTAGTGGTGACTAGCTTGTGTAACGTAATATTTAACTAAGAAATTAGCACCGATTTGTTATAACATCATATACCTGCCATGTTCTTTTAAAACACATTAAAAAAACATAGGGAAAGGTAGCAGAATGCGTAAAAGATACCACTGCAAATGAGAACAGAACTTTCCCAGGAAGCAATTAGCATTACTAAGTGGTAGCCTAGTTGCAAAAGGTTTTACTTCAATATACCTATAGATGAGAATGCTGGGAAGATGATGAATAATCCCATTTCCTTTTACATATATAAGTTTTTTTGAAAAACCTTAAACCAAATCAGCTTTCTTAGAATAACTACGGTAAAAACTGTAGGACTTCCATAAATCATACAAAGAAAGATATTCTCAAGTAAATCTCATGTGTTTTTCTTTGTATTAGTCTCATTCTGGTTGTACCCAATGAGAAGATGCCTTCTTGAGAAATCTATCTTCTCACAATTCGTCTGGTCAGGTGAGAAGTAAAATGTTTTTTTAAAACCTCTTTCAGCCACCTTGCCATGAGTACTGGTAGGAATAGACATTGTGTTTTAATGGCCCAGAATGCTGCTATTAAACATGGTTCTCTGGAAAGTTCAGTAAATAATGTGATATCAAACAACAGTAAGTAAAAAACCCCAACCAATTAAACCAAAAATATAATTAAAACAAAGAAATTACTTAAATAAATAATAAGAATTCCCCACAAAGAGAAGTTTAAAAAAACAACCAAGCCCAAGGCCTGAGCTAACGTGGCCACAGCTGTAACTCTGCAAACACCTTATAGGCAGGAACAGTCTTAGAGTGGTTTTTCAAAACTGGGTAGAGGTGAAATGAACAGGATTTTGCAAGAAAGCCAGTTCAGCACTGTAGGAGCCATTAAAGTAAAAACTAGATTGCTTGCTGGCTTGCAGTCTGATAGAGAAAGTCCCACAATAGTGGATGATTTGTAAGCACACATTCTTATTTCAAACAGTATGTTGCCTGTTCCCTGCTGTTTGAAGTGAGTTTAATATTCACAGATGCATCTACAAGCTATTTTCTCTGACTAGAGTGATAGGGGTTTTTTTGTTGTTCAGTGCTCCTGCACCATGTGATGGGACTGATTTGTGCTGTGAACCCTTCTTTCACAACTCATATTTTCAGGACTTGAGCATCAGCAGGATAGTTTGGTATTTTGCTTGAAGAGTATCTTCCAATAGAAAGTCAGAAAATTGGAAAGAGGTAGGACTGGGGCTTCCAGGACTCTTTTTTTTTTTCAATATGCTATAGGTTCTTAAGTGCAAATAGTATTTGCAGAAACTCTGTGGCTAATGTAGTTTACTTCCAAAGGAAGACATAGCCTTGCTGCCTATGGTCATTTTAGAGATCTCATGTCACATTTATAAGAGCAAGGGTCTTAAAGCTGATGACCTGGTCCAAAATCAATGAGGCTAAAATATTCTGCCCTCCTAAATTCCTCACTTCTTTCTACAGAGAAAACGTGTCCCTCATTTTCTGTTGAAAATCATATATTGCAGCTTTGCTGGAGAGAATTAAACAACTAATCTGCCTTTCTGCTGCCCTCCCTCCATGTATAACATGCATTGTAGTGAGCCTTTTTGTACCGATTCAGAACCTGCTAGGGTGAAAAATACTATGCACATTTAAAATTAAATAAATATATCATATTGGGGGTGGGGCAGAAAATAGATTTCCTTTTATTTTGTTTGTAGCTATTAATTGCTATAATTGCTATTTTATTTCTTACATATATCTATCAAAGTCATCCATACTGTCTGCTGTGACAGCTTGTTAATATTGCATGAAAATCACCCAATCAAATTGCTAAGGATTTTTATCGAAGTAACCCTTCATTTCAATGAGTCAGCATTTGTTCCAGAACAGGTTGCATGAAAAAGATGAGGTGTTATGTCCTATTTGTTAAAAAAAAATAAATTGTTGACTCTAAACAACTTAAACAATCGTATAGTATAAAAGAGCTAATTAAATGTTGAGGCTTACTGTTTTAAAGTATTGCTTCCCATTCAAAGTAAAAAAATCTCCTTAGCATGCTTAGTTTGAAGTCACTCTAGGAAGCTGAATAATAAGTAATTAAGTGCTGAAGAAAGTCCACCTTGAAATTCTTTTAAACCATTCCTGGTTATGCGACATGCTAGCTTTGCTTTTAAATATAGTTTAGAATTTTTTCTATATAAACTCTTTCATAAGTCTTTTGGTTGATTTTTTTGTTCACTGATTTTTTTTTAAACTAATGAGGCCTTTTAAGTGACATTTCACTTTCTATTATTCCTTTTAGAGATTTTTGAAAGCTTTCCTTCCTTCCTTCCTTCCTGCCTTCCTGTCTTCCTGCCTTCCTGCCTTCCTGTCTTCTTTTCTTTCCCCCCTCATTTTTGACAAATATCTGCAGATGTATTTTACCCTGTTAGTTTTAACTGTTATTTCCTTTGGCTGCAAAGGACCACATTCCCTAGGATACACATGTTACTAGATGGACTGACAGGAAGGTTTGGTCTTTTGCACCTCTCTAAATATTCAGGCAAAAGAATTGGAGAAATGTTTGTGTGTGTGTGAAACTCACCACTCCCTATAACCATTGGTCCCATGAAAGGGAGAAAAAAAAACCAGATTAGCTGGGATTTGTAGACCAGGAATCTTTAGTCTGGAGTTCATATACAATTATGACCACAGAGGTTTACTTTCTACATTACACAGGCCAGAAAAGTTCTTTTAGTCTTTCATATAATGCAGAAAAGAAATGACTACCTATAGCCAAAGCAAATGCAGTTGAGCTCAATCATACATGTGTTCCTTTCTGTCAGTGCACAGAAACTGCATCTTTAACGGCCCCAGGTCTCTTACAGGCCATTCATGGTAGAGTAATTTGATTCTGTTCTGTCACACAAGGTTGAGCAGCAACCTGGATATACAAATGCTTGCAGCATTCATTATTGATAAGACTTGGAGAAGAATTAGATAATGTGTTACTTAATGTATTTATTGGAGGTGACTTCAGATGGATGATGACTTCATATGAATGAAGGATTGCATAGCACTCAGCAAATCAACACATATTTCTCTGTTTGCTTTTGTGCATGCATGAAAATCATGATGAGTCAGCTGCAACACTAACTGTTGACACATCAGCTCTTCAACACAGTTTGTCTGTCATCCAGAAGGTGTAACGTTTGGATGCATTCAGAGAACTGAATCTGAGCAGTTTGGGTGTATTTAAAAAACAAATGCCAAAACACTTCCAGACTAATTACTTAGACAACACAACATTCTTTTCTCATTATGTATAAAACCCATAGGATACTTTGTTGTACAAGCTATCCCTCCTCTACCCCTTACAAACCAATAAAATGATATGGAAATCGTACTAACCTTGAACAGCATCTCCCAAAGGCTAGTCCTTCCATTGAAATAGTTAAAAGTAAATTCAGACCCCGAAGAAAGGCAAGGTTAATAATATTCAGCAGATAGGCACCATGTTCCTAGTTGTCATAATGTAATTGACATGTCTGGGACAATTAAAAATCATAGACTCATGGAATAGTTTGGGTTGGAAGAGACTTGAAAGGTCATTTATTTCCACCCCCCTGCCATAGGCAGGGACACCTCCCACTAGATCAGGCTGCCCAAGGCCCCATCCAACCTGACCTTGAACACCTCCAGGGAGGGGGCAGCCACAGCTTCCCTGGGCAACCTGTACCAGTGCCTCACCACCCTCACTGTGAAGAAATTCCTCCTTATATCTATTCTAAATCTGTCCCTCTCCAATTTATAGCCATTCCCCCTAATCCTGTCACTTCATGCCTGGGTCTCTCCCTAGCTTTCTTGTAGCCCCCTTCAGGTACTGGAAGGGCGCTATAAGATCTTATTGGAGCCTTCTCCAGGCTGAACAACCCCAACTCTCTCAGCCTGTCCTCACAGCAGATGTATTCTAGCTTTCTGATCACCTTCATGGTCCTCCTTTGGACTTGCTCCAGCAGTTCTATATCTTTCTTATGCTGGGGATTCCAGAATGGAGCACAATACTCCAAGCTTGCTTTCACAAGAATTAAGTAGAGGGTCAGAATCAGCTCCCTTGATGCTTCTTTTGGTGCAGCCCAGGATACAGTTGGCCTTCTGGGATGCGAGCATGCATTGTTTGCTCTTGTCAAGCTTCTCATCGATCAGCACCTCCACTCCTCCACAGGGCTGCTCTCAACCACATTGTCCCCCAGCCTGTATTGAAACCACTGATTGCCCTGACCCAAGTGCAGAACCTTGCACTTGACCTTGTTGAACCTCATGAGGTTCACACAGGCTCACTTTTCCAACTCGTCCAGATCCCTCTGGATGACATCCGGTCCTTCTGGTGTGCCAACTCACCACTTTATTTGGTATGATCTGCAAACTTTCTGAGGGTGCACTCAATCTTGCTACCTGTATCATTGATGAAAATACTAAACAGCTTTGGTCCCAGTAGGGATCCCAGTGGGACATCACTTGCCATGGATCTCCATCTGGACACTGAGCCATTGACCACTACTTTCTGAATGTGACCATACAACCAATTCTTTATCCATCAAACAGTCTTCCCCATCAAATCCATATTTCTCCAATTTATAGAGAAGGATATTGTGGGGAACTGCATCAAAGGCTTTACAGAAATCCCGATATGTGGTCACCCCATCATAGAAAGCCACTAGGTTGGTCAGGCAAGACTTGCCCTTGGTGAAGCCCGTGCTGGCTGTCTTGAATCGCTTCTCTATCCTCCATGTGCTTTAGCATAGTTTCTAGGAGGATCTGTTTGTGATATTCCCAGGCACAGAGGTGAGGCTGACAGGTCGATAGTTCTCAGAGTCATCTTTTCTACCCTTTTTACAAAGGGGTACAATATGGCCCTTCTTCCCGTCACCAGGGACTTCCCTTGACCGCCATGACTTTTCAAATATCATGGAGAGTGTCTTGGCAACCACATCAGCCAATTCCCTCAGGACTCTAGGGTGCATTTTGTCAGGTCCCCTAGACTTATATATGTTCATATTCTTCGGATGGTCATAAACCTCATCTTGCCCTACAAATGACTGAGTCATGAATCCTAGTCAGTGGAATAAAGTCTTAAAGAAGTAAGTAAACATTAGAAGTACTTAGTGATGTCTGGAAGTTGAATTATGACAATGCAATAGTTTGAACGCAATAGCATATCAAGATAGCTTCTGCAGTGATCATATACGGGAAAATCATAGAATAACCAGGTTGGAAGAGACCAACTGGATCATAGAGTCCAACTGTTCCTATCAAACACTAAACCATGCCCCTCAGCACCTCATCCACCCATCCCTTAAACACCTCCAGGGAAGGTGACTCAACCACCTCCCTGGGCAGCCTGTTCCAATGCCCAATGACCCTTTCTGTGAAAATTTTTTCCTAATGTTCGGCCTAAAGAACCCCTGGCGGAGCTTGAGGCCATTCCTTCTTGTCCTGTCCCCTGTCACTTGGGAAAAGAGGCCAGCTCCCTCCTCTCTATAACCTCCTTTCAGGTAGTTGTAGAGACCAATGAGGTCTTCCCTCAGCCTCCTCTTCTCCAGGATAAACAATGCCAGCTCTCTCAGCTGTTCCTCATAAGGCCTGTTCTCCAGCCCCTTCATCACCTTCATTGCTCTTCT
>WAAB01007585.1:71067-90013 GCA_013389865.1 Piaya cayana | reverse complement strand
CCCTCCAGCAGTTTGACACTTCCACCCAGCTTAGTGTCATCTGCAAACTTGCTAAGGGCGCACTCAATACCTTCGTCCAGGTCATTGATAAAGACATTGAACAGGGCTGGACCCAGCACTGAGCCCTGGGGAACACCACTTGTCACTGGCCTCCAGCTGGGTTTAACACCATTTACCGCCACTCTCTAGGCCCGGTCATCCAACCAGTTTTCCACCCAGGAGAGTGTGCACTTGTCCAGTGCAGAGGCTGACAGTTTCCGTTGCAGAATGCTGTGAGAAACTGTGTCAAAGGCTTTGCTGAAGTCCAGAAAGACCACATCCACAGCCTTTCCCTCGTCCACCAGCCGAGTCACTTTGTCATAGAAGGCAATCAGGTTAGTTTGGCAAGACCTGCCTTTTGTAAACCCGTGAAAGAAAAGGCATTGCTGCATACCATTTGGGGCAATAAAAAAGCTGTTGGTTTTCAAGAGTTAATATTAAAACTGGATAGGAAGAAGTGTCTATTAAACCAGACAGAGCAGCACATTAGCAGAGAAACTTTGCTTCTGGAACCCTAGCTAGCTAAATCTGTGTTTCACACTACTTGCAATACCTTAAAATCACAAAGTAGAGCACAATGACTGATGATACCTGTCAATGTAGAGTCTTCCAAGCATCACTAATATCCCTGCTGTAGATTCTCTGGTTAGGAAAGAACTGCTGAGCACACTGGGAGCATGGCAGAGGATGAAGCAGTCCAGGCTATGAGGACAGGGAAAGACATGGCACAGCTGGTGGCTTGTTGGACAGGACCTCCATACCATGCCACATCTGCACTAGATGTGTTATACCATAGTTCTCAGCAAGAAAAAAACCAATAGCTAAATACCATATTCTCCAAAGAATTCCTGAGCTTTTTTTTATTTCACTCTTGACCTATTTAACCTTTTCAGGTCTTCTGCAAGATGTTTTGCACTGCAAGCTCAGACATTAGGTATTTTTCCTGGAATTGTTCCCATTTCATTATAGTTTTTAATGCTGTAATCCTGGTTACTAAGTAACGTAAATTTGTCTTACACATCCTTCCCTTTAAATAATATTCCCATGTTATACTTGATATTTTAATATTCCTAGTCAATTAATTTATATACATATAAGCATCAGAGAAATGAAATGTTTTATTGGCTGAAATACTGGACTGGTTTAAATTCTACCAGCTGTAAATCCATGCAATGTGGAGTGCTTATTTGTAAGTCAGCATTCCAATCTGACTTCTATGCTAAATAAGATTTTTAAGGCAAAAGGGTATATTTTGGAGATATTAAATGCATTATAAACTAACCCACTTTGACAGTGGATGAGAACATTTCAGAAGTGATGTGGCCAGATACAGCTTCAGATGATGGAAAAATGAGTAGCTTCTTTACATTTAAAGCATTTTGTCCCTTGAAATACTTTGTCCCTTGATTCAATATTACCTACTCCCACATTTTTAAAGCTTATTTTAAATTTTAATAGCTCAGCTTTTAGTCACTGGTCATATTAATATTACTATGGGAGTTTTTTTGTTGGTTTTGGGATTTTTTTAAAGTTCTACCTGTTTGCTGGGCACTCTACAAGAACTACCTCCACAAGGAAAACTCTGACTTCCACAGAGGTATCTTTGGAGGCATTTATAATCTTGGAGTAACTCCTACATTCTTTTATTTTTATATCTTTTCTCAAATGACAGAGTAGCAACGGGAATATGTAATATGCTAAGGTGTGCACTGTCAGATCTTCACAGCATCACCCCCTTCCTCCTGTCTTTGTTAGGTCAGAGTAATTAGTTCTCATGACTGGTAATTGAAACCAGATCTCATAGACCTAAACATTTTGGGAAAGAAGATTAATGATAGGCTTTCTGGTTTTGTGTCTCACAGGGGTGGGGAAATCCTAAGGAGAAGGAGGAGGACTGCAGAGGAAAAGCATTCTGCACAGTAATTGGAGAAAATGGCAAACACACGACTTCTGGGGAGTGAAAAAATGAGTTTAATGGCTTTTCAAATCATACCCTTCCCCCATTTGTGGTGAAATTTTCTTGCAGTGTGTTTCCCATGCCTTCATCTTGAGTGCCCCAGGAAGGACTGCAATCCTTTTCTTCCCAGTGCAAAGTGCAAATAGAAGAGTGTGGAGGCAGCAGCCACCTGGTATGACTGAGCTTGGCTCAACTTTGACTGATGAGCTGTGAGTGAGACTGTCCCCCAAATATGTTCAGGGCAAGGGCCACTGACCAATGTATTCATCTATTTATTGTTTTATTTTATAATCTCAAAACCACTAATTTGTACAGAGCTTTGTTCTTTTTTTTAAATTTTATTTTTTTAAATAATTGCATTGGACTTGCTAAAAAGAAATTAAAAATACTAGCTTTTGAATTTTCATTTTCCCACCCCTAAAAGACTTAGCAGTGAATAGAGGAAAGTTTTGAATCAGACTGTTTGAGACTAAATGGAAGAAATCTGTTTTACTTATCCAAGCGTAAATCTGTATCAGTTATCTTACAACAGGTGGAATTATATCTAATTTACAGTTGGGTAACTGACCTTGGATTCTAACCCAAAGTGCATTTATGTGCATCCCATGTCAATGAGTGGATAATAACGGTTTGAATACAGGATCACTGTTCCCTTTCAGCTGTTTATTTATGTTTTGTAGTAGTATAACACAAAAGGGATGCCAATCTAATTAGAAACCCATTTTGCTTTGGAAGAAACATAAATCTGTTGTCCAAAAAAGATTTCATTCTTACCCTGGGAGAAAAATGAAGTCTATTTTGGGGGAAGAAAACAAAGATCAGGGAAAGAAGAGATACAGGATAAAACAAAGCCTTTTTTAGGTAAAGTGATCTCAGGAATGCACAGATAAGTATTGGTTGGTTCTACTTTTTCATTAGGATCGCTGATATTTATAAATGAGTTTACAACTGAACTAAACAAAAATTAGTAAGTGAATGTCTCAGGCAATAAAAGGTGAAGGAAAGAAAGCTGCACAGTGCTAATAAGTTCATGTGCCTGCTTAAAACAACCAGTTGTATAGTTTGCTAGTCCTAACTCATGGAGGACTTGTACAGTCTTTAAAAAAAATACTTTGAGGTTTGCCTCTCATTTAAACAACTGAAATAAGCAGCCCTGGTATAGTTTCATTTACTTCTGTTCCATTCCATACCTATTCTATATGAATGACTCCTAAACATTATTGACCAATAACAAAGTTCATTTCACAATAATATGGAAGTTGTCCCATCAGGTTCTCTAGTTACATAGGATCTTCTTCCATCTCCACAAACACGATTTGAAAGGAGAACTATAGAACTGGATCACAGCCACAGGAATCTGTTCCCCTGCCTCTTCTCTCTAACACAAGTCAGTTTCGCACATGAATTTTTACCAGGTGTGGAAATGTATGTTACCACTGAGATTCCGTATAAGTCCTGATTCAATGGAGCTTAAAGTATCTGGAATCCAAGTATTTAACTTAGGTTTATTGGCTCACTGCTTTTTAAGGAGACTTAGGTGGATTGAGCTCTGCCTGCCAGGCCACGTATGTTAACTTTCAAGCAACATATTTTTCCCTAGTTTCTCACTCTTTTTAATGAGAATCACACAAAGTCCAAACTAAAACTTGTAAACCAGAAAGAACTTACCTTTTTTTCAAATCTCCCCTACAGTTTATAATTGTATTTGTGCTTCATCTTGTTATTTCTTTGTCTCACGCTCTTCAGAGTAGGCTGCAAGTTTTAGGCAACAACTTGCATGCCTCAGACCTTGGAAAAAATGAAANATACAGCTTCAGATGATGGAAAAATGAGTAGCTTCTTTACATTTAAAGCATTTTGTCCCTTGAAATACTTTGTCCCTTGATTCAATATTACCTACTCCCACATTTTTAAAGCTTATTTTAAATTTTAATAGCTCAGCTTTTAGTCACTGGTCATATTAATATTACTATGGGAGTTTTTTTGTTGGTTTTGGGATTTTTTTAAAGTTCTACCTGTTTGCTGGGCACTCTACAAGAACTACCTCCACAAGGAAAACTCTGACTTCCACAGAGGTATCTTTGGAGGCATTTATAATCTTGGAGTAACTCCTACATTCTTTTATTTTTATATCTTTTCTCAAATGACAGAGTAGCAACGGGAATATGTAATATGCTAAGGTGTGCACTGTCAGATCTTCACAGCATCACCCCCTTCCTCCTGTCTTTGTTAGGTCAGAGTAATTAGTTCTCATGACTGGTAATTGAAACCAGATCTCATAGACCTAAACATTTTGGGAAAGAAGATTAATGATAGGCTTTCTGGTTTTGTGTCTCACAGGGGTGGGGAAATCCTAAGGAGAAGGAGGAGGACTGCAGAGGAAAAGCATTCTGCACAGTAATTGGAGAAAATGGCAAACACACGACTTCTGGGGAGTGAAAAAATGAGTTTAATGGCTTTTCAAATCATACCCTTCCCCCATTTGTGGTGAAATTTTCTTGCAGTGTGTTTCCCATGCCTTCATCTTGAGTGCCCCAGGAAGGACTGCAATCCTTTTCTTCCCAGTGCAAAGTGCAAATAGAAGAGTGTGGAGGCAGCAGCCACCTGGTATGACTGAGCTTGGCTCAACTTTGACTGATGAGCTGTGAGTGAGACTGTCCCCCAAATATGTTCAGGGCAAGGGCCACTGACCAATGTATTCATCTATTTATTGTTTTATTTTATAATCTCAAAACCACTAATTTGTACAGAGCTTTGTTCTTTTTTTTAAATTTTATTTTTTTAAATAATTGCATTGGACTTGCTAAAAAGAAATTAAAAATACTAGCTTTTGAATTTTCATTTTCCCACCCCTAAAAGACTTAGCAGTGAATAGAGGAAAGTTTTGAATCAGACTGTTTGAGACTAAATGGAAGAAATCTGTTTTACTTATCCAAGCGTAAATCTGTATCAGTTATCTTACAACAGGTGGAATTATATCTAATTTACAGTTGGGTAACTGACCTTGGATTCTAACCCAAAGTGCATTTATGTGCATCCCATGTCAATGAGTGGATAATAACGGTTTGAATACAGGATCACTGTTCCCTTTCAGCTGTTTATTTATGTTTTGTAGTAGTATAACACAAAAGGGATGCCAATCTAATTAGAAACCCATTTTGCTTTGGAAGAAACATAAATCTGTTGTCCAAAAAAGATTTCATTCTTACCCTGGGAGAAAAATGAAGTCTATTTTGGGGGAAGAAAACAAAGATCAGGGAAAGAAGAGATACAGGATAAAACAAAGCCTTTTTTAGGTAAAGTGATCTCAGGAATGCACAGATAAGTATTGGTTGGTTCTACTTTTTCATTAGGATCGCTGATATTTATAAATGAGTTTACAACTGAACTAAACAAAAATTAGTAAGTGAATGTCTCAGACAATAAAAGGTGAAGGAAAGAAAGCTGCACAGTGCTAATAAGTTCATGTGCCTGCTTAAAACAACCAGTTGTATAGTTTGCTAGTCCTAACTCATGGAGGACTTGTACAGTCTTTAAAAAAAATACTTTGAGGTTTGCCTCTCATTTAAACAACTGAAATAAGCAGCCCTGGTATAGTTTCATTTACTTCTGTTCCATTCCATACCTATTCTATATGAATGACTCCTAAACATTATTGACCAATAACAAAGTTCATTTCACAATAATATGGAAGTTGTCCCATCAGGTTCTCTAGTTACATAGGATCTTCTTCCATCTCCACAAACACGATTTGAAAGGAGAACTATAGAACTGGATCACAGCCACAGGAATCTGTTCCCCTGCCTCTTCTCTCTAACACAAGTCAGTTTTGCACATGAATTTTTACCAGGTGTGGAAATGTATGTTACCACTGAGATTCCGTATAAGTCCTGATTCAATGGAGCTTAAAGTATCTGGAATCCAAGTATTTAACTTAGGTTTATTGGCTCACTGCTTTTTAAGGAGACTTAGGTGGATTGAGCTCTGCCTGCCAGGCCACGTATGTTAACTTTCAAGCAACATATTTTTCCCTAGTTTCTCACTCTTTTTAATGAGAATCACACAAAGTCCAAACTAAAACTTGTAAACCAGAAAGAACTTACCTTTTTTTCAAATCTCCCCTACAGTTTATAATTGTATTTGTGCTTCATCTTGTTATTTCTTTGTCTCACGCTCTTCAGAGTAGGCTGCAAGTTTTAGGCAACAACTTGCATGCCTCAGACCTTGGAAAAAATGAAAATAAATCATGTTAGCAAACAGCATCCCCACTAACTTTCATACATGCATGCACATACACACATATCAACTGAGGAGTGAAAAAAAGGCTTCTTTGGATCTTCTGCTGCTGAAAAATAAATCTTGTTATACACTCCCAAAACTGTTAAGGGTACCAGAATGGGAAGTGCATTCTGGTACATTTAAAATAACTAACATGCAAATCAAACTCTGGCTGAATTTGAAGCAAGCTTTCGATGCCAGGGCCTTCTGAAAAGCAGATCCCTGTGAACATATTAGAAGTGTGAAAAGGTTTGTTTTAAACGCTTCAAGATGCCAGACTTGAGTGCTTCAAAGATTAGCAAAGTAAAGGCAGGTTTAGATTATTCTCTCACTTGAAACTGTTGTGCCTTTGAGTCCACTTTCCTACAGTTTTCCATATTCTTGACTGTTGTGATGACTTGTGTAGCTTCCAGAAGGTCATGATGAGTGACATAAGCTGGAATTACTGAGAAATATCCAAAGTATAGAACTACAGTGCATGTGCTGATAAAAGTCTAATTAGCATTTTAAAGACTTTAGAGCAGGAAAAAGTTCCAGTCAGGGAATGGAAGGACTGAATGTTTTCTGAAGGAATTTGTCCTATCTGTGAGGGGTACGAAGAGCCATCAGAACAGACTTGATGCTCAAGAAACTGTGGAAGCTGTTTAAAAGTTCATTTGGACCTATGCATGTCAAGAATTGACACAGTAAAGACAAATGTAGTAACTAGTAAAAGAAATAAAACAAATTTCCAGTGGCAGAGTTGAGCCAAGTATTAATGATTTCTGTAGCGTAGGTCTGAGCATATGTGATTATTCATATACTAATACATAAATATCATAAATATGCTAGCCATCTTGACTAAGCTAAAAGATAAGCAAATATTTGTCCAAAACATATTTATGTTTATTTATTTAACTTATGATGGGTTTGTAATCCAGATTTCTGTCCACACTTCCTTTTATTTCAAAGCTCTTCTTCTGATTTTCCAGTAACTGAATGCTCCAAAACACAGAATATTGTGATTCCTATTGTTTCAAGCTTTTGTGGACTGCTGTTGCAGAAAGAACAAAGAATTTTGATCACTAATGATGAGGAGGAAGGTAAGTGTTAAAACTCAGTCCTAGTCAGTCCACAAAGTAAGCATAAATGTACCTTTTTTTTTTCTAGAGGATGTCATTCAGATAGTGTCAATGGACATAAATAAGAGAAAGCTTAAAAAAAAGGAGGAACAGTAAATGGTTACAAGAACCAAATCTTCCTACTCCTCCTCCAAGTCTGACATGATTCATTAATACATTTTCCTGACTAAAGATCAAGTTCCAATCTAACGTGTTAGCATTTAGCTTTGAACTTTTTGCATGCGTGTAACTATGAGTGTTGTGCAAGATAGGACATACTATCTTCAAGTTAAATAAACATAATGAATAGATGCAATTTATATCCTAGAAGTCTAAACTTTCTTCATGTTTTTTAAATGTTAGGAGGATAAAGTGAATTTGGGAACTTTTAATCACCATTCTTGCAAGTTTGTCTCTTCAAGTGACTACCAGAGCAAGGCAAGCCACAGCCTGATTGATCATTTTTAAAGGGATTCCTTTGGCCACACATACACTCAAAGCAAAGTCTTTTATATTTCCTGTGACAAAAGTAATCCTGGTTAGGTTCACAAGGTGAATATAATAAAAAAACCCAAGAGAATGAGAACTAGAAGATACTTGTAATTCCCATTTTCAGGCTTACCATACAGAATGTTTCCCACCTTCAGCCATGTGGGAATTCCTCTCTCACAAAAATAAATAAGTAAACAAAGGCTTTTGTTCTTATTTTCTCCAGAGACGTGAAACAACTAAAAGAAGAATTAGAAATGCTGGACAATCCAAAGTAAGAGGATTCTGAGGAAAACAAAAACAACCCCCAAAACTTTAATCACAATCTGAATCAGTTTAATGTAAAAAAAATGTATTTATTGTTTACTGCTATACTTTGTCTTTAAAACATCAATAGCAAGAAATAAATTTACAGTCCTCTAAACACCATGGAAAGGCTTTACTAAGCTGCAGTGCCTAGGCTACTGAGAAAACAAATTAGCATCCGAGTAAGAATGGGACAAGATAGTGCTATGACAGAAATAATATAAGGAATAATAAGAACCCAGGTGTACATAATTAAGATTGTAATTCAAGCAAAGGGTTCTGGTGACATCATTTATCAATGTCACTATAAACTCTCAATGGAATTACAGCTTTGTATGTAGAATTCAGATATACGCGATTTGTTAGAATACATGAGGAATGTTTCTATTAAAAGTAGACAGACAATATGTTAACCTCAAGCAGTGGCGGTGACAGGATGAGATACAAAGAGAAGAGCTTTATCCTATTCTAGTAAAGGAAGACAGATCAAACATTCAGAGTATTTCTAAGATATTTGGAAATTAATTTTATTTCAAATACTGGCTGGGGATATTTCCCCCACACACACGCAAAAGCAACAGAAAAAATCCATTCTAGTGTGATCCAGCACTGTAATAAAAAATGTTTTCTGCAAAAGTGAACAAAGGAATACCCAAAACTACTGATTTGTCTATCCCAAAATATATTTCCATTAAAAAGATAGTATGAAGTTAAACTGAAGCACACAGTAGGGTTAGTATTAAATTACTAATTGCAAATGAAATAATTTTCAGGAGAAAAATACTTATGCATTGAGCTCTTAAATACATGTACTGAAAGGAGACAATAATCATTACTCTTTTAGAATGATTTTGATTTTGCATATTCTTCTAGGCAGAAAACTTTTATGAAGATAAATACTAATCAATCCCCACAGTCTGTGTGAATTTTAAGGGCCTTACTCAAACTTAAAGACTAATTAAATTAAGACCACATTCTTAAATCAGCCTTCTAAATTTAATTGCAATGCCAAAATTCTTGTTACTCAGTCAGTTTGTGGACTTAGGTGCCCACAGTCCTCAACACAAAAAATGTGAATAAAATCTCCTTGAGAAGGCAATCTTCATTAAATAGTGATACTGACCAACAATAAAATGCAGAATGATGTGAGACTTACCTACTCAGTGATCAATGATCAACGATCCTGATCAATGCAGTGAGAGAGAGTCTTCTTTTGACTTGATAAACTTAGCGCTAAATCTCACCTAAATAAAGTGTCTACAATCATAGATATAAAAATTCACAAAAATACTTTTTATGCTGGGTAAATTTCTCTTGGTTTTGGTCACTTTCTGAAGTACTCTAACTGAAACCCACAAAGAGGATGCCTTATGAAGTGTCCTGCAAAACTTGTGATGCTTTTGAATACAATCTGTGAAATGTTGTGTTTATGAATTCTAGATAGACTCTGATAATATCAACAATTCTTCAAATTTGGCATTTGCAGTGCTACAATTTCATATCAAAAATAATGCATTCTCTGAAACTTTCAGGAAATGCTGATTGATGCTATGAAGTTGTGGATTTTTCAGTTCTCATGATAAAGTTTCGGCTTTTGTTTAGTTGTCTGCTGCTGAAGTATATAACTTTTTTGTGAAAATTGAAATTCACAAAAATTTGGGGGCTTGTGCAATTACAGCACTTCTAGTGCAAGTTCGTGTCTTGAAAGTTTAGTTTTGTATATGATGCTAGGAGAGAATGGCTGGAACAGTGGCAGTTTTGACCTTGCGTAACTTAATTTGGAAAGGAAAATTGTTCAAACTAGCTCAGTATAGGAGTTCTCATCAAGGATTAACGCATAGGATTAATATGAACTTTTTATAGTAGACTATTTTTGAAAGAGGACAACAAAAGTTTACAATATCTTAAAACTTGGAAAAGTAAATTAGTATGACTTCGAGTGGGTAATATGGGAATGAAAATGTAAAAATCTGGGATCTTGATTTCATGCCAGCATTTAGTAATATAGCTGAAATGCAGAGAAAACTGACTTTTAAATGTTACATTGTTTATAACTCTCTGCAACTGTAGCTGAATGACAACATTTTATGATTGTATTTGACTAATGCTATTGTCAAAATTTTTGTAATTTTTACAAGAACAAAATTACATATAAACATAACTCTCTCTTTGAAAGTCTGAAGCCTTAACTACCTGACACATAAATATAATTCTTCTTTAAGTTGCCTACTCTTGAAGAGTAATTACTCTTGGAATAGATATCTGACCCTTCAGTAGCCCAGTCACTAGCAACAGTTGTTTCTCCATAACCTTGTATTACCTTACCTAAGGAGCTAAAGGGGAAATTGATCCCACTTGCTTCAGATTCTTTTTAAAGCTTGTTGTCTCCATCACTGTTTTCTCTCCTCTTGTTTCTCCCTTAGCTACAAACCAAGCTCAGTTATAACTTATCAGCACAACTGAAACTTGCTATTTTTCATCATTGCCATATGACAGACTCCCAAGAGTTTGTGACCTACCCATGTGCTGTTTGTGTCCAGCAAAGTTTATGACTCGGAGGAAGCTCCGTGAGCACTGGAGGGTGTTTGTGATGTCCAACAAGTGTCTTCAGCTACCATCAGCCATTCCAGCACTCCCACATGTGATGGACTCCAGTATATTACAGTCCCTTTCAGCATACTGTTAAAATACTGGCCAACACTGCAGATGACACAGAGTGTGTCTTCTGAAAAATTATACAAGCTATATGTAAACATAAAAATCCTTCCTAATATGGTGATTTAATTCAAGGTCTCAAAATGATCTGCTTCTGATACTTGTTAAGGGAAATCTACTACCAGTCTCCTCTTCTTAGGCCTCTCTACGCTTTTACCTGTGATCTTCAGAAGCAGAGCAGGGTAAGTTCCTGAAAAACAGCAGTTTTTCCAGATAATCTATCTTCTTTAGATTTTCCTCTCCTCCTTCTCTTCCTCTTTTTGGGTTTGGTTTTTTTTTACTGAGGATGACACAATAGCATCAACTTCTTAATTCCCTCTATTCAGTGCAAATGAACAAAAAATGAAAATGAAAAAAATATGAAAAAAATACCCCAAATTTCTAAGCCGTTGGTCTCTCAGCCCACATATTTCAGTTCTTTGTGCTCCTTTCCTTGAGCAATTTTCATCTTTTGTAATTCTTGCCTCTTCCACCTCTAAGATAGCAGTTTCTGTACCCAAATATTAGGCATTTCTGCTCTCTGGACTAATTCTTGTCTTCCCTGCCCTGAAAGCTGACTGTATCTTCAAAGACAGATGAAGATGCCTCAGGTGATGGAGAAAGACCATGATCCTCTACCTCTGGAACTCTCCATGCTGGTTTAGAAGTTGACTGGAGTTTAGTGATACTTTAAATAACGGCTGGTAGATATTCTGTTTCCAAAGGTGAGCTCTGCTTTCAACAGCAGACCAATAAAGATGTAGTGCTTAATAATGAAGAACAGCATTTTTTATTCTACAAAACAAGCCACTCAGCTTCAGTGGTGTTATTCATGGATAACACCTTGTGCATATGCATTATGAGACAGTGCTTAATTGAATGATTGCATAATATGTTGTTCCACAGAATAAAATATGAAATATTCATTAGGCCAGAGAGAGAGATAGAATGCCTGGTGGTTAAATCACTCACCAGGGAAATCCAACTCCTACTCCTTGCTCCAAGTGAATATGCAAGTAGTTTACACAAGAAGGTTTTAAAAGGAACGAAGAATTTTACCCCCCAAAATATAGTATACCCTCATGGCTTGTGTACTATCCCAACAGGCAGAAGTATACTCTGAGTGGGGCAAGGAGAGACACAGTTAAACATAGATCACCTACATCCTTTCATATAGTTAAAGTAGTCAGATGTTTTAACCTCTAGGCAGCTGGGTTTAATGGAATGAAAAACTCCCCATAGATTTTATTTTTCAGGAAATTATTGACTTGGTATAGGTGCCTCATTCAGGAAAGGGTTTCCAGATGTGATTCCAGAATCGAAGGAAGCACTTTATTGCAGTCTAAATTCACACTCTGTTAAACTCCTGTGTGGGATGCGGTGTAGGCAGCATTCATATATCCTTAGCTTAAAGGGAAGAGCTCTCCACTCACTTTTAGTTGCTTTGAGTCAACTGCTAGGAACCCTACTTATCTCATGCCTCACATTGGAAAAGTGGGGATGGTGGTGCAATGCCAAAAATGTTGCAATAGTCTGTATTTCAACACCTAAATCTGGTTGTAGATTTAGCCTTTGCCAGTCTGTGTGGTGGAAAGATCTTCAGGAAACATGTTTAGGTAAAGTAATACTTAAAATAATGCTCTTTAAATTGACCTCATAATAGATGGTGATAATGAAACTGAAGCTTGAAAGAGATAAAATCAGGAGTAAAAGGATCCTTTTCAAATAAAATTAATAAAGAAAATAATATCCACCTCAGAGAACAGTTGGCTCTTTCGAAAATATGTATGTATTTTATGAGTATCTGGTAAATAATAATAAAAAAAAGCCTTTTGATTTTTTGCAGGGTATCAGAGAGGCATTCTCCTGGCATAATTATTTTTGATTTTATTCAGGAAAAAAGAAGAAAGTGAGATTGGGGAAATAACATACTCAGGGGAGACAGAATCAATCAGAATAAATAAATATGCCCAAAACAATAACAGAAGCAAATATCACTGATAGACAAAGAATACATTAATTCAGTATTGCAAATTACTTTTGCTTAAGGCAGATGTACTTGGTATACCCTCTTAATTATTGCTCTTCTCATCAGTTTGCAACTCAAAGCACACTCTCTCAGTAGCAATTAGGGAATGATATGATTATATGAAGCTCTGAACAAGAGAAGGCTTCTGAACCAACATGCTAGAGATTTTTCTTTTAACCTGCATTGTAACAACCTCCTTGTACACCGTCCACATTTCATGTCTTCAGAGGCTAGGCAAAGAGCCCAGGCCAACAAAGACTTTGACTTTCATGTATCACACTTTTTCAACTCACCTTCATTTTGGCCGCTCAGCCTCAAGTGTGGAGAACACAGCAGGAGGGTGCTGTAGCTGACTAGTCAAGCAGAGGATTCTGCTTCTTGGCTCCTGCTCATCCAGTGAGTGTTACCCCTTTAATAGATTCTATAACTACACACATATCTATATCCCTATACAAGGTCTCTCTCTCGGTACCTGACTAGTGCTAGAAGAAAAAGCTGCTCAAAGAAGGTTGGGAGCAGAAACACTTTGTTGTGTGTTTACCTGCTTTTGTGTGCCCAAAGGATTAGAGGTGTGCTAACATCTGTCTGTCATACTGGTAGGACTTTGTTTGAGAACCTGTGAAGTATCCCCCTGATTTCCCAGGGGCCAAGAGTCTATACAACTCTTTATTTTCTGCACTGTGCTTTGTATACTGATGAGCTAGAACCTCATTAAGTAGATTTCTATCTAATTCCAACTTTTAATGAAAACCCTAGGTTGTTTTGACAGATCAGATCAAACCAAAACACTCAGGTTGTAAAAGTGTAGCGTATTATGAATATAGATTAATTTATGTGAACCAGCTAAAATTTAAGGTCATATAAAAGCTGTCACTATAGCAAACTTTCTTCAGCACAAGTGTTCATAAAAGGACAGAAATTTGCTGCCTTCATATTCTTTTGGCCAGTATGTTTGAAATACTAGCAACAAATGAAAAGTAGTGAATTGTCATCTCTGTTCAGTACTATATTTAGTTAGTTCAGCTAGAGGCTAGATTAAATGCTCACTAAAGCTGCTCGTATTGTTAAAATCATCAAGATGACTGCAATAATAAAAAGTATTAACTATAGCTATAGTACATTTAATATTCCAGAAATTCACTTTGAAATTGATACTTTCCCATGAACTGTGTTTTAAGTAAGGATCAGACTCAAATTTTTCATAAAAGTGAAATAAGTAGTGGGAAACTTAATTTTGGAGAGGTCCTGAATTTTAGTCCTTTTTTTTTTAGCTTTAAATGGAAGAGTAGGACTGCAGTCAGCCATAACAGTCATTTGAGATAGATTGCTTTATTATGGGGCAAGTAAAATTTCCTATTTACATAAACAGTTCTAATTTGATTTTTAGAAAAAAAAAAGAAAACTAAGATCAATAAGTCAAAGAGAGGAACAGAAAGAGATTGGGAGAATTGCTGGGGGCCAGCAAAGAGTCTGTTGAAATACTGTCGACATCTGCAATCTTGATTTCTGGTAGAAATTTTGCCAACATGAAAAATATCTAGAAATGTGTATGCCTGAATAGTTTTATTCACTTTCCCTAACTGGAGGAAGTTAACCTGTCCTAAAATATTACAGATTTCCATCTTTATTTGTTAAGGATACAAGACAATCTGCTATTCTTTTCTTCTGCATTAGTATTAAGCAGCATTATTTTAGGAATATATCAACTTAAGAGAAACTTTATATTAGATTTAAGTAGGTCTGTGGGTGAGATAGTTGCTGTTTCTCCAGAAATGGCAAAATATAATTGTGGTAGAGCTTTGGCTCAGGCATCTACAAATCAGGCATTTGAAAAGTGAAGAAAGTTGTCTTTGTGTCTTACAGTTTCTCTGCTTCTGAGAACATTGTTTGGAAATATAAGGGTGAGGAAGTAAATTTCAGTATTACAATAATGTGAGATTTTCTCAATCAAACTATTCATATGTCACAAGGGTAGAGGTCAAGTGACACCCTACCACTACTGTGTCCCCGGGAAGATAGTTTATTCATTAAGAATACGTAACTTCATGTTAATATCTGAGAGTATGTACTACAGATTCTATCATTGTAAACTGGATTCTTCTTCATTCTAAGTGAAAATTATAGTATCTAAAGCATACACAGCAACAGGAACCCAAAAGACTGTGGTCATGACTGGTAATACCTGAGATGGCACGGGTATGGAGGGGACACTTTCAGTAATATCAATGTTCAGCAAATTTTTTAGAATGACATGTCAGACTGTAAATATATTGTCTGACTGATAGTGTGCATTTGAAAGCTATTGCAACAGAAAGCCAGTTTTTCTGGAGGTTGCTCTGTTAGCTTTGAGGTAGGCATTAGCCCAACTGCACTGAAGAGGCATAGCAGGGGGTCAGAAGATAGCTCTGATTCATTCAGGATGAGGGAGAAGCTAAATGAATGGCTCAAGATAAATCATGATAAAACCAATGGAGGGAAAAAATAATCGCAGAATTAAGATTAGGACAAGAGGTCATAAGTCCACCCAGATCACATTACAGACAAACAGCTATGATTTCATGACACCACACCAGAAAGTTTAGGTGATCACAGAAGCAATTTAGCTGATTTATAAATTATCAGAAAAGAAAAATGAGATATCCATTAATCCAGAGTGTGCATTCAGTTGAATTCTATGTTCTTTTCAAATTTCTGAGTTAAAGGGGAATGTGACACTGGCTGCTCTAATAGGAGCAGTTACTGACAATGTGAAAATCTGACTGGAGTAGAAAAGCTGTTGCCTTGCTGTAGAAAATGTCCAGTGGAGGCAATTATTTACTAAGGAGTCTACTTTATAATAAACTGTAATGAGAAGTGAGAAGGGAACAGAAGACTGCAAAGAAGATTGGGGTTACGATCAAGTTGAGGTACAGCCTCATTTTTCTATTTTCAGTGCTCTTCAGGAGTAAGGGGGCCCATGGATCCCAGGAGTGATGCTAAGGCCATGTTAGAAGGGTGGAGGGCTGATGGCAGTTTGCCACCACATGGTATGGATTACAAAGGAAGTATGACCTGCACTGGACGAGTCATTGCCAGATGGTTCCCAGATGTGTTATTTATGAAGTCACGGCCTACTTAAACCACATTCCTGGTGTCTTGTCTTCTTTTCCTGCAATGTCCAAGACATTAATGAAGGAATGTATGAGAACTAAATAGCAGACCAGTTGTCAAAAACCAAATGGCAACAGAAATCCTTTCCTGTCTCTGGATATATGTAAATACATATTAGATTAACAAAACCATCTTTAAACAGTTGATCCCTGAAGAGTCATAGAATTGGCTTCTGTAGTGCATATTAAGGACAGTACTTATCTTGGCCTCATCGGTCCCTTGTGAATTTCTCATAAAACTTACCACATTATTCTTAATGATTCTGTTCTTATATCTCCGTCTTTCAAAAGGGCCCTCTTTTCCCTAGATTCCTCAATGTGGAAAAAAATCTTACACATAAAATCTAGGTTATTCCTTAAAATATACATACCAAGCTAATCTGGATGACTGCTGGAGTGTTTGAGATGATCTGAAACTGTCAAATAGAGTTTGTGGTTTGATTGGTTGGTTAGTTTGTTTGCTTAAATTAGTCAGGTTTGGCAACAAGCTGATGTGATGGAGTGATCATGCAAGTTTCTTACCAGAAGGTAATTTATTTAGTTTGCATAATGTATCTGAGGCAATGCAGTAACAATTGGTGCATTAAAGCAGAATTTTATATTGCTTTTGTTGGTCTGGTTTTGTCTTTCATTAGAAATGGATGGATAATTATTTGGTTTTTTACAGTTGCTATAGCTATTAGAAACAATTCCTGAGTCAGTGCTAAGAAGGTAGAAAAGAACAGCGCAAACAACCTAGCACTTTGTAACATCCTCGAGGTAGAACTGTAGCAATATGACTTGACATGCAGAATAACATCAGTTTGCACAAGTTTTATTGATTACAGCCTAACATGTGATGGGCCCTCAGGTTTTAATAAGATAAGATAGAATTCTACTGTTATAGGAAATAATGGAACTTAGATTAAAACAATTCAGAAACATCTCTTTTGAATACAGAAAATTCATGACAAATTACTTTGTATATAACATATTCATGCAGATATTCAAAATAGAAAACAACTTGTTTGCTTTCTGTTGCCAGAAAGTATGGACTATATACTAACACTGATTTTCTTTACAGTGATCTAGGTTTCTTTCTCAATTTATTCCCCCAGTGAGCAACTTGTATTGGTGGAGACCAGTGTAAATGAAATCAAAATATGTCCATAATATGAATAGCATTGCAAATATAGTCAGGGTCATTTCTATTTATATAGTACATTTCTTCGATGTAGATACCAAGAAAAATGAAACTGCTAGAAGTTATTTCAAGCAAATACAATAATTCAAGTGGCACAAAAGGACGTGTGTGGTACATTTTGTGTAGGTACAAACACTTCAAAGATAAAGAGAGTGGCCATCTCTAGATGGAGAGAAAAAAAAAAAAAGAAGTATGGTTATCATTAAAGAAAACCCCTGGAATCTGTTACTTTCTTGTCAGAAAGATTACGTTTTGTAAGTCAATGCTATATAAAGTAGGGAAGGAAACTGAGATATATAGATATCCGTGTACAAGATGGACATATGTGACATTTTATTCACATACTAGAAGATGTAGATCTCACATTTTGAGAGCTAATAGTTTGACAAAGAAGTCAGGAAGTAATTCATTGAAACAAAACCAAATAAATTATTTGACTTCTACCATCATTCAAAATGCAACCTTTTTGCACAGATAAGTAAACTGGGTTAAAATAATTTAAGAACAATAACAACTGGCAGGAAATAGTAGGTCAGCTGTATCAATATTCCTACAAGTGGAAGTTCATTGAAAAACTCATTAATATAGCCTAATAATTGAAGACATTTTTAGACATGCAATTCTTATAAAATTTACATTTTAAAATAATTGACCAAAATAATCTATAGCTGCATAATCTTATCTTTCCTGATGTCCAGTTAATACTTGATTCCAGACAAGTAGTACAATTTTTTCAATGTTGTAACTGTACATTTATTGCAACAGATTTGACCAGTCTTGGATTCATCCCTATAGATTTTTTATAACAGTACACCATTTCATAATTCTCTTCATATTAAACCTATGTTCCACTAGGAGTGATTCAGAGAGAATGTTGTAACACAACCTCTATCTGAGCAGTGTAAGAGTTTCACTAAAACAAGGAAGCACAATTCGTCACCCCCCAAATTCTAGTTCTTAAGCCCCCAGCATGAACAAGGATAGTGCAGTTTGGAGCTCTATGAATATTTACAGAAAGATAGCAGCTAAGTCAGCTGCTACTAAGTCAGTCTTCCCATTGTATCTTTCTCTGCCACTGCAGTATGACCTAGATTGCATTTTCGACTTTCTTTAGATATTCTGTTACTTCTTAAACAGTTTAGAATTCACTATGATTTCTGAGTGTTCATGCCACCTAGCATGCCTAAATAATTTCCTGTTGTTGGAAGCACAAAAAGATCTGGAAGAAAAATGGAGAGAATAAGGGAAACATGTTTGAAGACAATGAAAGAAGAGAACTCAGAATATTTTCATTAACATCTCCATTAATCACAGAATCACAGTACCACTAGGTTGGAAAAGACCTCCAGGATCACCAAGTCCAACCATTCCTATCAAAGACTAAACCATGCCCCTCAGCACCTCGTCCACCCATCCCACCTCCAGGGAAGGTGACTCAACCACCTCCCTGGGTAGCCTGATCCAGTGCCCAATGACCCTTTCTGTGAATTTTTTTTTTCCTAATGTCCAGCCTAAACCTCCCCTGGCAGAGCTTGAGGTCATTTCCTTTTGTCCTGTCCCCTGTCACTTAGGAGAAGGGATCAGCTCCCTCCTCTCTACAACCTCCTTTCAGGTAGTTATAAAGAGCATTGAGGTCTCCACTCAGCCTCCTCTTCTCCAGGCTAAACAACCCCAGCTCTCTCAGCCATTCCTCATAGGGCCTGTTCTGCAGCCCCTTCACCA
>WAAB01007585.1:60033-70802 GCA_013389865.1 Piaya cayana | reverse complement strand
AAGACATTGAACAGGGCTGGACCCAGCACTGAGCCCTGGGGAACCCCACTTATCACTGGCCTCCAACCGGATTTAACTCCATTTACCACCACTCTCTAGGCCCGGTCATCCAACCAGTTTTCCACCCAGGAGAGTGTGCACTTGTCCAGTGCAGCGGCTGACAGTTTCCATTGCAGAATGCTGTGAGAAACTGTGTCAAAGGCTTTACTGAAGTCCAGGAAGACCACATCCACAGCCTTTCCCTCATGTAGTAGGCGTGTCACTATGACTGGATGGTCTGGATGAAAGTCAAGAGTGCAACAGCAGCAAGTCTGCTGAGGGCACAAAACTGGGAGGAGTAACTGACAGGTCAGAAGGTTGGGGTGATAGGCCAGAGGGTCATCCAAAGGGACTTCAGACTGGAGAAATAGGCTAACAGGAAATTCATGAAGTTCAAGAAGGAGAAGCGCAAAGTCCTGCAGCAGGGTAGGAACAAACCCAGGCAGTGGGGGTTCATGATGGGAGTCATCCATCTGGAAAGCAGCTTTGAAGAAAAGTAGCTGAGCATCTTTTGCAAGTCAGTAACATGACGTGTGGCAAAGAAGGCTAATGATATCCTAGATTGCTTTAGGATGAGTACGGACAACATGTCAAGGGTGCAGATCCTTCCCCTCTCATCAGCTCTGGCGAGACACATCTGGACTATAGTGTCTAGATCTGGACTCCTCAGTACAGGAGAGGCATGAACATGCTGGAGAGACTCCAGCAAAGGGCTACAAAGATGCTTAAGGCATGGGAGTATCTCTCCTATGAAGAAAGGCTTAGAGAGTTGCTACTGTTCAGCCTGGAGAAAGGTACCTCAGGGAGGTCTTATCAATGCTTATAAATACCTGAAGGAAGGGGTTAAAAACTCAGAGGCAGAGTCAGGCCCTTTTCAGCAGTGCCCAGTAGCAGGGCTAGAGACAATGGGTTCAGACTTAAACACAGGAGGTGCAATGTGAACATCAGGAAACACTTTTTCCTGGTGAAGGTGACCAAGCACTGGCAGACGTTACCAGGAGGTTGGGGATTCTCCCTTCCAGCAGATATTCAAAAGCAATCTGGACATGGTACTGAACAGCTAGCTGTAAGGGGCCACGCTTGAGCAGGTGAGCTGGACCAGGTGACCTCCAGAAGTCCCTTCCAACCTCAATCACTCTGTGTTTCTGTGATTCTGAGAGAAAGGAATTCTCTTCAGTGAAAAGGCATTTCTCAGGCCGCAAACTTTACTCTTTGACATGGGCTCAAAGATAATCAGACTACATCAAAATTTGACAATTTTTTCAAGGTTCTTCAGAACTTGTCCATAAAAATAACAATTCTACTTCATTTGGAAAACAATACTTCACCATTGTTCTGTATTTTAAGAAACCTTATTTTTCTCTCCATATGTTCCAAAAACATAACCACAAACCCCCCTAGTGTAAAGCTTCCACTCTGAGTTATCTTTTCATTAGTATTTTTTCAAACCGAGTAAATAATCTAAAATTACAAAATGACAATATTTACCATGTGATTTTTAAAAGATTTTTAAAAATCCCATACCTAATCAGAATTTTAGTTTATATGCTTCAATCAGCCTTGTTTTTTTAAATACTGGGCTTCATTATTGACAAGATAATTAGCAGGGCACTACTCATGGAATTTAGTTTAAGAGTCCTTATTGTTTCTTATTTTGGAATTTTTTAGAATGAAGAACAAGCCAGACCCTTTATCACAGCAAAACTTGCCAGTAATAGTTTAAATGTATGGCTATTAGGAAAACATTATTTTAAAGGTATACATAGAAGCGTGTTTGTTGCTTTACATGATGGTTTTCAAGGGTTTATAAAAGTTCTGTTAATAATGCATGTTGTTACATATTGCACCATCTGACTGAGGAATGAAAAGAAGGTTGAAATCTGAAATTATATTAAAACACTTTAGAAACTTTCAAGCATTATAATAGTTATTTCCATGAAACTAGTTCAAATATTTCTTCAAGAAGGAAGTAATTTGGAGTTCAAGTTCAGTGGCATAATAACTGAAAACAAATAACAGTACTCTTACTCCCATCACTAAACTATAGATTAGGATCTTCTTTAGTTGTTACCATTATAAATCCCTGTTCCCAGAGGTGCCAAGCTATCATAAAAGTTTGCTTTGGGCAATGCTTTGAGATAAGTTCTTCAAATAATGCATAGGGCATTGGCTTGCAACTCCCACTTGTGTTAATATGAGCTATCAAGGCAAATCTCCCATGAATACATGGGAGAAAAAACTCCAGAGTATAAAAAGTTTCAGCCTGAGGATTATTTGATTTTGATATATATCCTGATAAAAACATACTCTAAGATAAAGCACTTCAAACTAGTAATCTTAGATATTTGCTGAGACTGCTTACACTCACTAGATTGTATTAAACAGAAAACCCACTGATGAAGTCTGAAAAATAATTTATTTCCTAAACATTTATGGAAGACAGAATGATAGTTAGGATGAAGAAATATACGTTTTCAAGTCAATAATATATTTTTTAATCTAATCAATTATTTAGATTTTTTTTAAATAAAATTTTGTGGGTTTTGCCATCAAATTCAAAATGTTGGTTGAACTGTATTCAAATGCACCCCATTCTTTAGAAGGTGGGGATATAGGTTGGCATGGTTGATCTGAATGTAAGTGGCTCTTAACTTTTGCATGCAGCTTCACATTTTCCACTTTGATGTAGGTTACAGTAGTAGACCAGCCTATCTTTTCTCTCCTTCAGGGAGTAATACCATTCCCCTGAATCCAACAGCTCACATTTTATACAGTTCATCCATGAAAAAGTTCAAGGGTTTAGTATAAATGAGTGTGCTGATAAAACAACTTGACATACTTCATCTTCAAAAAAACCTGGCTATGGCTATGTCTCTGGTCCCTGCATTCCTCAAGTAGCTAGGCAGTAAAATATACTGGAAGCTTCCATTGAGAATCATAATTTTCTGTCCTTATAGTCATTTACATTAACCATATAATTTTCTGAATGCTGCAAAAGAAAACTGGTTACACAGACACAAAAGCTTGATGAACTTCAGTGAGTTTGGAGTAGTAGCTTATTTTTATGTGTTCTAAGTCATTCCTTAGAGGAACCATTTTTTTTTTTTTTTTTTTTTTGACAGACTGTTGCAAGACTGCAGAGAAGATTAGTCTTCCAGATAGAGGTCACTTTTGTGAAAATAACTTTTTCTGCCTACATTTGTTTTCTTAGGTAAGGTATTTTAGAAGAAGAAACTTATACCAGAGGTAGACTATGTCAGCTCAGACCAAGTGCCTCTCTAACACAGTTACAAAACTGTAAGTGTAGCCCAGCACACAGGCTAAGGAAAGTGAGCTATTCTGCATATAATAAGTGTACATAAACATATCCTTTATCTTCTGTAGGCAGACATTTCAAGTCAACATTTTTATACTTCTTTTTTTATTTCTATGTATCTTTCTGGTAGATAGATGGCAGAAACTTTAAATAGTACTTCAGGTGGGACCCCACAAATGCCTTCTGCGGTGTTATTACTACTTCCCTGTCTCTACTGCAAAATACCTTACTTGCCACAACCACACATCATATTTGTCATTTTGGTGGTTCTTCTCTTCACATTGGTAGTTCAAACATTCTCTGTGACCAGTTAATAGCATCAAGCGTTATTTTCTTTCTCTGTCATTTCTACCTTGCAAGCACCAAAGCCTTGCTGTTACTCCTAATCCTCACACATCCTACGGCTGTGCATCAACTCATCTCCTTTACTCCAGCATTCAGTCCTCCATTTTGTTCTGTCTGATAGTCTGGACCTATTCTGAGCTATCACAGTTTTGTACCATTGTAAAACATTTCACTTTTCATAGCAACAGTTTCCTCTAACAGCATCATCTGCACTCTTTTTCTACTCATATTACAATCCTTGTGGTAGCCTGTCTTTGTTAACATAATAATTAATTTCCTGTGGGAATTACTTTATAGTAAATCTGATGTATAAATATATTTTAGTCAGTATATTTTCTTTGCCCAGAAAACCTATTACTTTGGCCAAGAAAGGTACAACTTTACTCCAGCATGACCTGTTTTTGCTGAACGTACCTAGAATTTTATGCCCCTTCTTATTTATATAATTAAATATACCTTGATACAGATTTATTCTAAAATCTTCATGAGGTAAGATTACCATGCCTATAATTATCTAGGTCACATTTCTCCCTGTGTTATGACTGACAGTCTGATGGACTTCTTACAAATACTTGACACCAGCAAACTTTTATGTGAGGAAATATTAAGTTCAAATTTTAAAACAACACTTAAACAACACTTTTTGTGGTCATGTGGAAAATATATTTCAATAATCACTGGAAAGTTATGAAATTGCATTTTACTGACCTCTTTAGTTTGCAATAGGTAGCATTTCACCAAATAAATAAATAAATAAATCATTAATATTTATAGCCCATCTGTATTGAATATAACACATCAAATTTAAATAAGACAAAGGATTAAAGCTACAATTGAAAAGCTTAAAACTAGAAAGGCTTATTTTTAACCTTAGGACAGCCTGGTATTTAAATAAAACCAATCAGAACTGGGAATGAACACGAACTCTTAATTTTATTAATCTCCATGTGCTGATGTGCATTGTTCGTTTCACCAGCATATGCATAGCTTCTGAATAGCCTGACAACTTTGGTTTGCATTCCATGTTATATTTTAGGAAATGCATATCATGTATCACTTGCTAATAGTTTCTGTGGGAGGAGATGAGTAATTAAGGACTTGTGAAATTGAGGCAGCATTCGTTTTTATAACTGATAACATAAACTCACAGGATGGCTGCAGTTCAACAAAGGGCTTAGCTTGCACTGTTGTACAAATAAGCACAGGAAATTAGATTAAAATTTTAAAATTAGATTGCCAAGATTTTAAGAAGTGACCATAGGTTCCATGTGTCTTGCTTTGGTTCCCCAATATGAAGGACTTTTCAGAATCCTGATGTTTGAAAACTTTTTAAAATATTTCAGTTTTAGAAAGTCCTTTATTTGTCGAGCCAAAAATAGTCCCTAGAATAAATTTTTGAGAAGTATTTAGCTAGCTGAAAAAAAGCAAAGAGAATAAGTAAGACTACTATTTCAACTGTATTGTACGTTACATGTTATATATAACAAATTATGGGATATACATTTTCTTTAAAAAGATGGATCATATTCACTCAAGTATTTCCAACTTTTTCAGTAGTTTTATTTGTAATACTGTTAATCATAAAGTGAACTTTACAATACCTCCATCTTCAGTACTGCTCTATAGCTTCATTTAGAAATTTAATGGAAGTTTTATATTCATTGTTTGTCCTTCAGAAAGATTCACAGAACATGAGACAATCCTAATCTTAGAGAATTTGTCTCAGATTTGTAAATAAACCAGTCTTGTTGTTTGGGACTTAGATGCTGAAATTCAGGTAGAGAAGGGAGTAATGGAGACGTTTTTCCTTTTCCAGTGCTGAAAAACATGTCCAGTTCCTGATAGCATCAGACAATCCACTCAATACAGCTGAGGTAGCAAGACAGGCCTGTAACTAGACCTTATAAGTATGTTGTGAGATAAAGAGGCACTCTCCAAATCCTTTTGAAAGTTCAAACCATGCTTTTACATAGTATTGAAATACAACCTGAGCACTGCACTCTATCTTATAACAGTTTGGTTTCCAAAAGAAGAAAACCAAAGTGAGAGGGTACAAACATTGGTGTGGATGATAGTGACAACAGGGAAATTTTCAAAATATGCTTTACATTGACATCTAGACCGCGCTTGCTGTGGTAGCTCAAATTTTTAGGAAAACCTGGAAAACACTCTGTACATGATTTTCTCTTTTGCAGAATGGGAGAGTTGGAAAGATCCTGAACATGTATATCTTACAATTTTAAAGCAGAATGAAGAAAAACCCCATAAGAATGAAACTTCCATTTCCATTTTCTTAAATTCTGAAGTCTTCTTTCACTCAGTACTATTTCATTGGTTTAGTTTTTTATGAAAGAAGAGTAAAAATGGTCTTGAAGATAGAAAATGTCCCAACACGTGTTACACATGAACTTGACCATAAATGAAACGTTCATAAAATAGTAGCAGACAATAGCATGAACAGGAAAAATAGTTGAATGTAAGGCTAAATTTTTTTCCATTGCTGTTTGAACCTTTCTTTTTGACTTCAACTTCAAAAGTAGATCCTTATATAACTTCTGGGCAACACCCAATTATTTAATACCTGCATTTGACCATTGTACAGGGAAAGCAGCAACATGGAGAAAATAATTCATCAAAGAGAAATTTTAAAATTGCTCTTATCAAGAAAATTGTCAACTGCATGAAAATGGAGATTGAATATGTCAGTCTCTCTATTCTCCAGTCTTGTTCAACTTTCTTGAATTACCAGCTAGTGTAAGAGGATTAAGGACCACAGAGCAAAAAAATAAATGGACATTTATTGCAGCTGTCATTGGAAACAGTTTAGATGACCCAACAGGTGAGTATGGTTTTTACTCTTCTGCTGGTACAGACGGCAGGAACAAACAAAATTTGCAAATGAATGTGAAATCTCTAAGTTTTGTCAAAAAAAATTGATTAATAGATGTGACGTTTTATCTATTTTTAAATTGTACTTTCAATTCTAGCTGACCAGGCAAAATCAGTCCTAAGGAAACTATAACGTTTCTACTAGTTATAGAATCATAGAATTTCTTGGTTAGAAAATACCTTTGAGATCAAGTCCAACTGTACCTGTCCACTACTAAATCATATCCCTGAGCACCTCATCTACCCACATTTTAAATACCTCCAGGGATAGTGACTCAACCACCTCCCAGGGAAGCCTGTTCCATTGCCTGATAACCCCTTCAGTGAAGAATTTTTTCCTCATATCTAATCTGAACCTTTGAGCTTGAGGTCATTTCCTGTCATCCTAGTGACTGTCACTTGGGAGAAGAGATCAGTACCCACCTCTCTACAACCTCCTTTCAGGTAGTTTAGACAGTGACAAGGTCTCCCCTCAGCCTCCTTTTTTTCCAGGCTAAATAACCACAGCTTCCTCTGCCACTCCTCATAAGACTTGTTCTCCAGCCTCTTGACCAGCTTTGATGCTCTTCTCTAGATGTGCTTTGGCCCCTATATGTCTTTTTTGTACTGAGCAGCCTAAAACTGAATGCAGTATTTAAGGTGCAGATTTATTAATGCTGAGAACAGGTGTGCAATTACTTCCCTGGTTCTGCTGGCTGCATTGTTTCTGATAAAGGCCAAGACACAATTGGTCTTCTTGGACACTTGGGCACACAATCCTTCTGTGTCTCACAGGAATCAATTTATACACCTTAGTTTTATACAAAAATCCATCTAGTGCTTGAAGGATATAATTAAATGCTGTTTAGGATAACAGCTGAACACTAGCAACAACTTTGAAGATGGGAGGGAAATAGCAGACAAAACCATATCTACTTTGATTATACTCTCTCACTGTTCAGCTGAAATGAAGGAAATATAAATCATAATGCTGTTCAGAGAGAATCTGAATGCATCTGGGGTTATTTTGATGCAAGTGAAATAAAGACTCAAAGCAAATTCACTGTGTGGAGGAGGAATTGCACAAGAGTAAATCTTTGCCCTCAGCTATTGAATGTTAAAGCCAAAGTTCCTGTGTGTGTATATACATTGTAAGTCATCTAACAGAATATACACTGTAGGTTAGGTGTCTATATAGTAGATTTAAATACAAAAATATTCCATAATTTTCATGTAAAACATTTTTTGCTATGTTATTTTCTGTTCTGCAGTTCTAGTCTATGAAGCCGATAAGTAAGACAAATGATATCTATACGTTGCTAAAAAAGTATTATACAAAATAGAAGATTTTGTTTTTCAACAATAGTAAGTGATGGTTTTCTTAAACAGCACATTAAGCTCTACATTCTGAAAGAGTTTTCTGGACTAAGGCCCAGAAAGTGAGTGAAGTGTTGCATTGTAAATTAAAATGGAAGTATTTTTCTGTTATGAAGAAAAGATTGTATGAAGTATTTTGTCTTGTGTCACTTGTCAGAAATGAACATAAGCGGACAAGATTTCCAATAAAATAAAATTTTACTGTTTGTGGTGAACACGTCACAGAAAAAATCTTTTGGAAATGATGCAGCAGAATCTATTACATTCAATGATGAATGTGATCAGCTCTTACTGTTGAAAGACTCAGATGTCATCAACGTCTGTAGTTGTTGATCCTTAGTATCTCTCAAATGCTGAACTCCAAAAAGAGATACAGAATTAGCAAACAGAGGTCAGGAGATCTTTATTGAAAAAATATTTTTGCCAATATAGTACTTTATTAACTTCGCTGTTGAAAATAAAGGATAATTTGCCCCCAGTGATGAGTACAATGACGAACCTAACACAGAAAACAAAGAAATAGATCATTAAAAAGACATACCTAGATGCTATAAATAATTACATATTTGACTGCTGCCTCCCCTGTAGTGTAATTGAGAGCTGGTATTTGCTCCTCGCAGGCATGTATAAGTTGAACTTCCAGGAGGTGGCAATCACAGAATTCAAATCTCATTTCTGCCCATTCTTATGTTAAAAATATATGGATATAGGCTGGTGCACCTTTCACTAGCTTTTCCTGTTTTATCTATGACTCACAGTTGTCAGTGTTTGGAGATCCTGTTGCTTGACTGCTGAAACAAGTCTTTTAGGAAAAACAGGTAGAGAGATAGGTGCTTTATAAATTCCAAGTTGTCTCAGGCACAAGGTGGGCATTGGTATGCCCAGAAAGAGCTGTACTTTGGGGTATGCATAGTACTACTGTAATATGTGTCTAAGAAATTTGCTGTAGTAATAAAGTGACCAGTGGAAACAAGGTGTCTAAATATTCTGTGGGCATTGTGGCTCAATCTCTTGGACTTAGGTGCTGACATACTTTGTTGAATATGTTCTTAGAGCCTCATAATTTTTAATAATTTTATCTTATTTACTGTTCAGCCTTTTTTGTATGTATGAAGTTTAAAAAAATTCTGCCTTAAATTTTACTGGGAAACTACTTATTTCTACATATCTGTTTATTTCCACCATACAGTAGCTGTGAAATTCAGCAGGTAACTTCTTTCCCAAGATTACTAAGAAAAGCAAATTCTGCTACATATTTCAACAAAACACTCATCTAAGGTGCAGGAAGAAAAAGAGTGAATTAATTCATCACCTTCTTTTTTCCTTTGCACAATAGAAATGAAGTGATTTGGGTAGCTATTGGCTGATTATTCATATTATATTTCTTGCGAGTTTAGATTCCTTAACTAATGTAAACATTCAAGACCTGGTGTTAAATTAAATCAAGACATACATAAGCAATGCCAAAATAATATATCATGCCATATAAAAATGTCTAAGCAATGATATCAAAGTTCAAACAAATATATTTTGTCAGAATATGTAATTTCTATCAAGAATTAATAAAGAGTAATTTATTCTAATTCATTTTTCTTTCAGGTAGACGATAAAGGCATTATTCAAGAGAGGATTCTGTCATTCCAGTCCTTCCCAGTTTACCAGAAAAGCTTTCTTCAGATCAAAAATAAAAAGGTTGCTGGAACTGTTAATGAAAGCAACTATAAACCTTGGAAGCACAAACCAGTTCCAAATTAATACTATCCCAGTCTTTTTCTTACACTTAAGGCACACTTGCTGTTCTCAATTACATGTTACCAAACAATGTTTTTTCCTAATTTCATTATTTTAGTGGATAGCAGAAAACTATTCGTAGTATATTGTACTGCTTAGAAGATTTTTCAAATTAAAATCAGCTATTAAAATAACATTAACATTAACAGTTGTCATTTCAGCTAACATCATGTACAATGTATTTGTCCTGCATTTTAATTGCTTTAGGCATCACTGTTTTCTCATTGCCTGCAACTACAGTTTCTTACTAAAATTAATAGGAATAGTACATAGAAGTAAATCTATGCCTACAATACTTTATTAGAAATATTTAAGCTAGAATTAGCTAAGTTGCTTGGTAAAAAGAAATGTCTAGATTTATTATTTATCAAGTAAAATCACCAGAGAAACCTATTGTATTTTTAAGATGATTCTACATTAAAAAATGAATTATCAGTTTATTTCAAAATGCCATTTCCAGAGCATTTTGTGATTCTTGTTCTGTTAGTGTAGATGGTTTTTTCCTAGAAGACTTAGTGAGTTATACCTATGATAAGCTTTTGTTACTAGTCGAAGGAGCAATTAGCAGCCAGATGCTGGGTCAGCATCCCATTTCCCGTCTTCTACATGTGTTTATTGGCATATAGTAAGCAATTTGTTCATAGCATTGAAATTATTTTACTTGGCCTGGAATGTCAGTCTTGTTTACTTGCTTCTTTAGCAAGACAATGACGTGAATAAATAAGAACACCATCCATGCCACACACATGAAGCTGAGGTGATCATCACAGTGAGCTGTGTATTATCCATCACCATTTAGAAATGTGAGAAAGTAGAGTAAATGTCTTACAGTTTCGAAGTCCTAATAGCATAACATTCTTGGACACCTGATTCCCAGAACATAAAAATCATAAATAGAACCAGAGAACCAGAGAATAATCAGGTTGGAAAAGACCCACAGGATCATCAAGTCCAACCATTCCTATCAAACACTCATGTCCCTCAGCACCTCATCCACCTGTCCCTTAAACACCTCCAGGGAAGGTGACTCAAC
>WAAB01007585.1:6895-59492 GCA_013389865.1 Piaya cayana | reverse complement strand
GAAACATTCCGTGCCTGACTAGTGTCATCATATCCATGTGTCATGGCCGCAGAGAATGGCTGCTGGAGATGCTGTGTATGCTGGGATTGTGGCAGCTCAGGTGCAAATGTCCTCTCTGGGGTAAGTACTGAAGCTGGGTTATCACAAAGCTGATCTAAGGTTTCCTTCACACCCCTCACACCACACCATCTCCTCCTTGCTGTGGCCTGTGGGTCTCACACTGCATAACCTTCTCCTACAGTGAGCTGAGTCCAAAATCAAACAGAAGAAAAATCTCCTATTTTTCTGTGCAGACACGTGTTGTTCTTTACCCTTCTGCAAATCAGTATTTGTACTTTTGAGGCACTGATCACCTAAGCTGCTTTTCAGAGCCTCAGTTTGCCCTTTGCGCTGCTGTCCCCCACCCCTGTAGAAGCACTTGCAGTGCAAAATATGTTAGTTTTTTCAGAGTAATTGGCTCATCTTACCTTAGTTTCAACAACATGCTTACTTGAAATTCTAATAGCCAAATGGTTTCATTCTCTGTTCTTTGTTTTTAGTAGTACTGGACTTGCATGCTGGTAACATTTTCTCTTGCTTCTCAGGATCTAGGGGCTTCTAATCAAGTACTTATGAAAGCAATGTGTCCTTCAGTTTTAACTGCATATGTTGGTTGGCTTTACCTTGAAGACTTTCAATTCTCATTGTTTTATCAACATATAAATTAAATATTTCAACTGAAATCTGATAGAACATATAGATCCTTTCAATACTTCTACTCATTATCTGCTAATTATGTTCATTAATCAACATTTTCTATTTTAAATAAAAATGCATTATTCTGACACTTGTGATTATGGTTTCCTAGCAACTTTCTCAAACCAGCCTTTTTAAACTCAATGAGTCTAAGACCAGAAAAGAATGAAGATAACCTTAATTCTGTATGTGGCTTAATCCCTTTTTTTCTGTGCAGTATAACTTTAATTTATTAAAGGAGTTGATATCTGTAGTTTCACTGGACTAATGATAAAGTACAGTATTAAGCTTCCATTCTACATGTCAGTGTAGCTTATATCACAGGAAGAAAAACCTTTTCCCCATATATCCACTTGGAGCCTGCAGTTAGCAGGCTGATTGGTTTTGAGACAGAAATCTCCAGCAAGACACTTTAAAGGAAAAACTTAATTCAACAGGATTTTACAAAACTTCACTAAATTTTTTATCATTTTATGTGCCGCTCACCTCAGCTCCACCTGCATGAGGTAAATTTTCTTGTCCTCAGTTGCCAAGTGTCTTCTCCTTTTCCAAGCCCTCCTTAAACTATTATCTGAAATTGCTTCCTCTTCTATTTATTTCTGTTCATATGTCTACAGGTTTTTTTTAATCCTGGACCATATTTTTATGTCTTGTTTCAGCTCATTCTTTGCAAAATGTGTAACCTTTTCTCCTTAGGTGCATGAACTTAAAATCTCTGGCACCCTAAGGGAGAGCCGCACTGGTTTTGAAAGAAAGTTTATAATGCTGCAACAGTAGATTCAAAAAATAATTGTTAATAAAGCATCGTATGTACTTATACATACATATATATACACACACATTATGTACTTATATACTTAAATATGAAGAATCTATGCTTCATTACTATAAGGGTGTAATTTCTCGTTCTTCACCACACTTGAATTTAGGACTGAATAGATCTCTCTGCGCTGATTGGCACTTACTTCTTAGCTCCATCTTTATGGATACACAAGGAAAGCAGTGTCAACATCAGTGTTCATCCTTTCTATATACATTGAAGCTATCAATTAAGGTATCTGAGCCTGTTCTTGAATTTAGATTTATTGGTAATCCATATCATTTACAACATAGTTAAATACAGATATACAGGATTAATTCCATAGTTCTCTGAAGAAGTAAGAGATTGGATGTAGTCAGGATTTTAGTATGGCCTCAAGTTTTTGTTTTCATAACCTGCAAAGGACAACTACAGGTAGCTCGAGTGCACTATCCTCTAGGAAGTATGCCAAATTCAGCTTTTCTTTGTTGACACACAGTCAATGTCTTAGTCCTCTGTGGTTTGGAGACAGAAATACAGTTGGAAAGGAAGAGTTTAGGAGACTGTTATGCTAAACCCCAGTCTTGCACAGCAAGATCTTGGGTAGGCATTGGGAGATGATTTCTGCAGCATTGTTCTTAGCAAATTATATGGATTTTATCTTGGAAACATGGACAACAGCAGTTTGAGCTCTTTTGCTTATCCTAGCAGTCATGGGGTGGGGAAGCACTAAAGGATTCTCTCCCAGAAAGAAGTGCTTACATCTAGTCAAGGACTTTTCAGCTTCTCACACTGTCCTGCCTGCAAGGAGGATAAGGAGTGGACAAGAAGCTGGGTCAGCTGGTTAGGACAGCTGATCCAAACTGGCCAAAGGGATATTCCATACCATCAGATATGATGCTGAACAATAATACTGGGAGATGGCCAGGGGGCAGCAGTCACTGCTCAGGAACAGGCTGGGTATCAGTCAGCAAGTGGTGAGCATGTGCGTTGTGCATCACTTGTTTTGTATATTCTATTATTATTTTCCCTTCCTTTTCTGTTCTACTAAACTATCTTTGAATCCACCCATGAATTTAACCTTTCTTCCAATTCTCTCCTCCATCACACCTGGGGAAGTGAGCAAATGGCTGTGTGGGGTTTATCTGCCTGCTGTGTTAAATGACAAGTTCTCTAGTATACACACAGTGTTAAATCTGGCAAAATCCTGAATCTGATCAGGTCAACAAAACTTGGATCTGGATTTTGCTGTTTTCTCAGCCTTTGAGCAAAGGTTTCTGGTTTAGGACTTCCACCAGTCTTTTAAGCATCAAATTATATACTATTTTTGTGGATACAGATACAAGATTGAATCATTCTCTGTTATTAGTTTAGTGATTCACATATGTTTGGAGAAATGTTCTCTCATCATGCTCTGTTAAGTATAATAGTGATGGAGAAAACAAAATGGGAAATAGAAGACTTGCAGCAAGACTTGCAGCAGTGCAAGACAACATTTACCAGCTGACTCAATCTGTGCATTTTGCTACTATAGGCTTCTTCGCTAAGGGTTAAATTCAATCCTGCCTTGAAGTTATCAATGAAATTAATTTTCCCTAGGGGAAAATAATTCTTTCTGGTTCCTGCTGCTTGTTGGCTACTGTTCTGGTTTCTCAGCTTAAAATTTCTCCACCCCTTTTCATTTTCACCGGAGTATATTCTTTCTTTTGTCTCCTTTCCCTCCTTCAGCTATCAGAATTGCATTTTGTATCTACGTAACTTAATGCAATGGAAATAAAGCAGGGTGGATTCTACATGTCATACAGAATAGAATTAAACAAAATTGCATACATTTGCAAAAAGTAGCTTTTAGGGCAGTCTTTTATTTCTGGCTCATTGGGATAAAACAGAGTTGAATTAATAGTCAGTTACTGTTTCTTATAAAAGTAATCCCCAATTTAATGTTTCTCTTTTTAAAAAAAAAAAAGAAAGAAAAAAAAAAGAAAGACTGTTAGGCGATGAAAATTAGTGGCTGATAACCACGCAAAATTTCTATATTTCTAAGTACTAAGAAGGAAGGAAAGAAGAGAAGGAAGGAATGAAGAAAGGAGGGAGGAAAGAAGAAAACAAAGGAAGGAGAAAAGAAAGAATGAAGGGGAAAAAAAGACAACTTTGTTAACCAGTTACATTTTGTTTAACCTCAAAGGAAGATTTTTCTCTCCTAAAAGTTATTAACATATGCACTTGCTATGGAATCAGCATCACGAGTAAGTTGATAGCCTGTACAGGAAAGGAAAGAATGGCAAGCTGATTACTTTATGGTTATTTCACAAAACTGATGAGACAGCAAATGATATTCAATCCTATTAAAAAGACTAAGCATGCCTTCCCCCCTCTGCTTTTGTAAAAAAATCCTACATTCCTTGCACTGGGATTGGATGATATGATTCTACAATTCAGGGAGTCTGGAAATTACAAAACATCTTCGACGAAATTGGTTTTCTGTGGAAAACTGATGAATCACTTACTGCCAATGACTGGAAGGAAAAGTAGTTGTTTATGCCCTTATGTAATGAATTTTTATGAGGTGAAGTTTTCTGTTTATATAAAATATACTTGCAGTTGCTGTAGATGTAAAATAATAGAATTTGGAATTTACACCAACACATGACTGAAAAGACAGTCACTAGCAGAATATCATCTGCTTACAAATTGCCAAAAAAGAGCTTTCACTTCTATAGTAGAATTAAAATTTCTGTCCATCCTCTAAGGTCTTACAAAAGAAAAACATAACAGGAACAGTATTAACACTCTTACCTTTCTTAACTTATCTTAAAGTCAAATGAATGCTTTTGTCAAAACATATGTATTCTGCTTGAAAATACAGATCTGAAACACCATAGAAGAAAGTCATGCTTATAAGCAGTTCCTCAAAAAGCAAGCCTCTCTGTAATCATGGGCAACCAAGTACCTGCTCTTCCTTTCATGCTCTTTCACTTACAATCTCTTTTAAGCAAGAGTTAAACTGATAGTGTTGTGGCAAGAATTGACAACTTGAGTATGGAAAAGAACTTTTCAAAATAAAATATGTCTTTAGGCAGTTGTATGTCTGAAGATGAACTAAGGGAGCTAGCTTTGAGAATTTAACAGCAATAGCTGTTTTATTTTTATGCTGGGGGATGGGAACAAGTGTTGAATTTAATTGCTACCATCTTTTCTTTTCTTACAGTATCTTGAGAAATTTCAGTAAAAAAGCCACTGCTTGAATGTGATTTCTTTTTGGATCCTGTCAATTATTTCAAGGAACAGCTGTAAGTGATTGGAAATATACATATATATTTAAAACCTAATGCATATGGCATTTCTTTAATAAAGGTTGTTTTGCTCTGTGTGTATGAAAATCTTCAAGTGCTGTTTGCTTCGTACCTCCTATCTCCTTGTCCTGACATCTATACTGGTTTGCCAAGTACTGCTAATGCGACAGCATTTCTTGGATGAATCTGTAAGTATATTTTTATGAAGATGAGTTTTCATGGCACTAAGCAATGGCAAAATGAGCAACCTGCATTGATTTGTGCCTTGCCACACATCTACCAGATTTGAAATTGTTACACAGTGCCTGCTGCTGCTATCAGTCACAGGGATTATGAAAAGGATGCAACTGAGAAGACATGCTGCAGGCCCCTCTATACCTTTTGCAATGGTCAGACTTGTTTAAACTCGTAGACAATTAGCAAAGCACAACTTGACTGTTAACCTGTTTTCCACAATACATGTAATAGCTCTGCCACTTGGCTAATTATGCATATAATGCATTCATTTACAGCATGCTCTAGTCATTCAAGCGTTGCTTGTGGAGAAATATCACTCAACCCATGGGACTTCTGTGTATGGAATAGACAGCAGAGAATGCAATGTTTTTGCACGGGAAGGCTCTCTTCAAAATCCTCATGCTGCTTACTCTGAAGCCATGGTCCTTTAGAGCTCCAGTTCCCACATACACCACTACTCACTGCCTCTACCAGGGCCCTATTCTGACACTTTGGGCCAATATGGAACAATTAAGGGATGGATCATTATTACCAACAAAGTAGCAGTCAGAGATATTTGAGTCTGTTGTAAAAACTATCCTGAAGCAACAGTAATTATTTGCTCTCTCAATCTAGTTTTCAACCATGCTTCGAACTATGTGACTTTACATGTGGCAGCCCATGGGATCCACAATCTTTGGTAGGAGGCTACATCAAAGGAGGCTGGAGTTATTAATAAATACTGCACTCATGTAATTCAGGGTTTATCACATTACAGACTGTTTGATAGATATAAGAACTGCCTATGGTAGTCACTCACATGATAAACTTACCTACTGAAGTACAGACTGAAATTTTCTTTTCTTCAATGCAGAAGTATTTTCAAGAAAGCCTCCGGGTTTGTATTGCAAACACTGTTTCTTCTGTCTTGTCATGAGCCATGCACCTCTATCCAGATAACTAGCTCCCACATAGTATGTTCACGCATTCAGCCCCTTGTGTTGTTTAATGCATTTGAAAGTAATATGAAGATCAAGAGTGACAAACTGTGTATCAGTTTTCAGAACACCAAGCCCATTGTTGTTCCTCGCTGCATCATGCACAATCATAACTAAAGACCTCACATCAAGAACGAGTATAATAGCAGATGGTTCTAGCAGAAGAGTCATGTAACAGGCAGTAGACTAATTTAAGGCAGAGCATGTTCCGAAACTCTTTTCAAGTCTTTAGTGCTAATACAGGTTTTAATCTAAGAGTCAATACTGCCATAAGCAGTATTTACTGGCTTTGCCTGTTGCAATAGGCACTCACCCAGTTGCCTAACACCCAGTGATTGCCTTGTCTCTTGGCAGAGAAACCTGATCATTTCTGCATGCTGCATTTCGGTCCCAAACAACATAAGAACTAACTACAGAGGGCAGGTTAGCAAACTTCTTAGGTAATCAGGTATATTTACTTGAGGACTTCTACTGAAAATATAAGGTGTGACTTTTATTTTCCATTAAGACTATGTACCTCTGAGTTATTACACCAGAGATATCCTTCACAAACATAGAGTCTGGAGGTGCTAGGTTGGACTATTGCCTTGGCAGACTGTGTCCTGAAAGACTAGTTAGGCAAGATCTCTAAACAAGATAGCACAGCAGCTATTGGCAAGGGTTTCAAAGTGAGGGGACGTGTCAGGACACTTTAGTCTGTTTAATCAGACTTGGCAGTTCTGCAGTCAAAGGTTAGACAGAGGGCTATAACGAATACACAAAACAACAGAAGAATCAGTCTCTCCCCCTCTCCTTGGATACTCCAACATGCTATGATTAGTTCTCTGTAACAGCTGTTTACAGTAGCATAATGCAAAGTGGTTACCACACTGACAGCCTCTTTGTTCCCCAAAACTTCTTTGAAATACCTCCCTAAAAGTAGACTTTTCCTTTGAGATGAATGGTAGCACACTGGTCAACTTTGCAGTACTTACCAACAATCTGTTAAGTAGACTCAGGATCAGAAAGGGATGCAGGTATATGTACTTCATACTAAAGTATGAAATACTGAAGTATGAAATTTGATTTCATACTTCATTTACTAAAGTATAAAATCACTTGACAGCCAACCATTGAATAAGTGTAATGACAACAAAAGTCTCTTAGGAAAAAGGCAAACTTCAGAATCTCCTATTGAAAAGTAGCTTTTATTTGTAAATTTGATTTTCATAAGTTATACATACCAGATAATAATTGCAGTAATATTCTCAAAAAAACCAACATTCATTGTATTTCGGAAATATATTTCTTTTATCTTTCTGAACATCTTCTCTTCACCACTTTTCCCAAATCATCTTTGCCCATCACAACTCACACTTGTGGAAAAATAAAGAAATATTTCCAGGTAATGCAGAAATCGCATACTATCCCTGTATTTTCTTTTACAGAATATTGAAACTCCTGCTTTTTAGTCTTCCATAACGTTACTTAATCGAGATCTCTCTTGAAGCAGATAGAGATGGAGTGGTTGCATGTTGTGGAAGAAGGAAATAGCATTCTCTGACTCTTTTCACCTAAATGTCTCCAAAATTACACTTCATGAGAACTCATAATTCTCATTCAAATGAAGATATAAAAAGTTTTTTAATATGTTTATTAATAATAATTAGTCTGTTTCAATTAATTTTTTGATTTCTGATATAAAAACCCCATCAATGTAACACACAAAGATACACAACAAAGCACAAATAAAACCATTAATATAGAGCTGTAACTCCTATCCAAGTCTGAATAAGAGTTCTGGTCCTTTAAATTCTAACCTGCTCAGAAGTACATTCTGCTGGTAGCCAAAATAAAGGGCTGCTATGATGATAAACTATGAACACTGAATTTGGGATGTGTACAGATCTTAATAAATAAGGACAGTTAAACAGAGATAGCAGAAATGCTGATGATCTATTCACACATTTCTTTGGGCAAAGCTATGAAGTAATGTGGAGGAACAATTAATACAGAATCACTTCAGGACCAGCAAGCAACTTCAGGATGTTCTCTAACAGACTCGCAAGTTTTTATACTTCTGATAAAGACAGGTGCTGGTTCAAACAGCAACTGTGAGTAACAGAAATTTGGCAGGCTGCTGACACATACATTTGATGGGAAATAATATATTGTGGCACAGTACCCAGAAGCAGTTGCCCTGAAGTCTCTTGTTGACCCACAGTAGCAGAATTAATGAAAAAATGGGCTGCCCAAAGATACTTATGAACCCACTAATTACATTTAATTGCATCAGATGAAAGCACGTGTCACTCTAAAAATCAAAACCTAGGATTTAAGATGTTCAAACAAATAGGTTGGTGGGTTGTTTTAATCAAGACATTGCAGAATGCAATAAAACATTTCATAAAAGCAGATCAAAGATATTCCATCAGTTACCACACTATTTTTGGGACTGACTATTGATGGTAGCCAATCAAGAACAGAGCCATCATAAGATAGTTTACTCAAGTTAACTGTATAAGTTTTTGAAAATTTGATTTAAGAGCCAAAAGAGGACGCAATGTACTTTTGTGTTAATGCGACTTCTGGGTGATGCTTTCTGTTAAAAAAAAAGACTGCAATATTGAAAAAAAATTAATATCTTATAAAAACAGGTCAGAGTGTTAAAATGGGATAATAAAAACATTGCAAAGTCAGAGAGAGCAAACAGTAATAGCTAAAAATAGGAATAGCTAACTATTTGTTTAGTATCTCTATATGTACATAGCTGCGTTCGATTTTTTTTCTGTGTAGTAGTGAGCTATTAGTGAGTTTTGGCACCCACCTTGACCATATCAAATGAAGAGTGGCAAGTCCCAAAGACAGCATCTTGTGAGTAAACAGTTTTGTCCAGTGTCTCTGACTCAGAAGGATATGGGTTTCATTTGACAGTCGCCACATCTCAGTGGACAATGGATTGTATCCCACAACTTTATAGGGAAGCAATGGGAGGTGGTCATACACATGTCACTGAAGATCACAAACATTGTTGTGCAAGAAAATCAGTCATTTCATGAAGGTTCAGAAAGTGCACTGTATTTGCACAGGAAGTGGCTATATCTCCCACAGGCCCATGTTACCTATGGAGTATCTATCTGTCTGCCAGATGGATTACTTTAAGCTTTTAGTCTATTGATAAGAGGGCAATTCTGAGATAGAAAAAGTATGTCCTGTTACGGTGGATGAAAACTACTACTAAACTCCTGATGTCAATTGATCTTATACCTTTCCTTTTTTGCAGTGGAACAACACACTAGGATTTCAAATTTAAAATATTCAAATTTAAAATTATTATTCAGGTGTGACAAGAATGACTTTTCCTTAAATCCATCTACTAGCTAAGTTGGTAATGGTAGAAGCTTTTACAACAAGCCTCAGAAAATCCACAGAATAGGTGAAAGCGTACTGGGCATCTTCTCCATCTCTGAGACAAGTATATAACATGCTTTTATGAAGTGGCAGGCTGATATATTTGAGATCTAAGAAGGAATGACTTGACAACATAGAGCTACCAAACAGCGATAAAGTAGTCTGACAGAGCAGAAGAGCCGGTGAACTCCTTTCCTTTCTTTCCTTCCAAGGAGCAAGTTGGCACTGTTACTAAGTAAAAAACTAAGACTAGTAAAGACATACATAACAACACATTACATAGTCTCTGAAACCATTTTTACGCTGTCTGTTTACAATAATTTCTGATTTTTCCTATTAATGTCTGCAACATAATATTTCACAGACAGCATAAAACCAGATCAATCCCACATCAGGAGTGCAATTCTGTCATTTCAATTTTGTATTTCAGTGGCTGAAGACTGTGTACCTCTGAGCCACATTTAGGACACGTAAAATACATATCAAATAAATAGTTACTTTTAATACAGTAGTAACAAAAAACATGGGAACAGCCTATGGTATGAGGCATTGTAGGCCATTCCCCACATAGTGAACATTCCTTGCAGTAAGCTGCTAATGTGTTTTCACTATTGGAAAGACTTGCAATAGGAAAACACCAAGAAGAAATTTTAAGTTTTAGTTTCTGTACATTAATAAGTGGTAGTAGGTAGATCAGAAATTCAGCAAAGCCATGCCATAAGAGCTCTCTGTTCATGTATTCAAATCCTACCTGACGAACACCTTGTGGCTTGCAAAAAACAGACCTAATTCCAAGAATGCGTTCTGTAAGCGTTGCATATGCTCCTTTCTGAAGAAAAATCAGAAAATTTACAAGTCCACAAAGCTTAAGAAGTCCAGCTCCAAAGGTAATATAACGCTTAATTTTGCAGAAAGATTGCAGCTGACGATTGCTAAATAAATCATAACATCTTTCTTCCAACCATCTTCCACCAACAGTAAAAATAAGATACCATAACTTCTGGTGTTTTCTCAGAGGCTGGTATTTCTCTGTTTGTGATAAGTCATTCTTGTACTGAATATTCAGAATAGCCTGTCCCACAGTTGCATTCTTGGAATAGATAGTGAATCTCCATAATATAAGCCATAAAAATGCTTTTACTTCTGGTTCAAAATGGGCCAACACCCCTGGTTTAAATCCATGAAAACAGCTAGTAAACTGGGACCACACTAGTTGTTCCAGGGCTTTGTTTAGTTCAAGAGCATCAAGTTGACTTATCCTGAGCACAGGATTCACATCCTCTTCATTTCCAGTGCTGGAGGCCATTTCTTCACAAAGAAACTTTCTAGGAATAAACAAAATTGACTTTAGTTTGAGCATTTCCTATTTCTAATCTTCTTAAAGACAATGAAGTTGTAATATCCCAGCAGTAAACAAGAAATAACAAAAATCCTTCTTCAGAATGCTATATTAAACTACAAGCCCTTTCATGAAGCTTTACATTAACAGGATAAAATTTCACCTCAAAAGAAGTTATATTGAACTATTACTCACAAACAGTAAGACTTGTACTTGGTTAGAGAGGAGTGTTTAACACCTTCCAAATATTTAAAAAATGACACAGGTTTAATATTTCACTGCATAAATGAAAAGATATGCTGGGCATAATTGTAATATTCAATTGGACCTTAAAATAGATGAGAAACAAGAGTTGTTTTATCATATGTTTTTTAATGGAGAAACATGGAAAATGAACACAGAAACTAAAATCTTAGGAGAGAACAGTGGAGTGAATAGAAAATATTGCTATATGAATACCTAAGTAGCTGCAGCTGAAAGGAAAAAAAACAAACCAGAAATACTAATAAATTTAAGGATTACATATAGAAAGATACGGATGAAAATTAAGGAGGGAAAGATAAAACTAAATAAAGGAAGTGATTTGTTTAGAGAAGAATCTTTATATGAGATTAAAGAAATATTCAGTATTCAGACATAAATTATCACACACTACACCACAGAAGCCTGCATATATTTTCTAGAGTCTTTTGACAGATGTGGGATTGTGCTACTTGTTGTATAACTAATTTCCTGGCAAGATGATTAATGTATAATAGCAACTTCAACAAATGCATACTCTTTTGTTCAAGCATTACATAGAAAAAAAAATTTAAAACTTGGTTTAAATATTATTGTATCTGGAATTCTGTGGCTAAGGAAATAAATGCAATAGAGCGCAAGACCAAAATATGCATAATGCTTCAGTAATGCAAAATTGTGAGGTACCTGATTTTTTGATTCCTTTCGTCCACATAGAAAACCAAAGTGGTCTAGGGGAAGTGGTATATTTCAGGTAGTATACAACGTATTTCATTTTCTAAAGCACATTCTTTGCTTAACAAAGCAAGGGTCAACAGCCTTTTGAAGAAAGTACAGAAGAAGGTGCTTCAAAGCCCTATAAGGGGAAAACCTCCTATAACACAAGATCATTTTGAATAAAAGATGCCGTATAGGATCCTATATAGGAATGCTTATTAATGATGCTAAGAATGCTAAAAAAAAAAAATCCTGCAAACCAATAGCTGTTTGCTGAAATGGAGTGCACCAGAAGTTTTAAAACCCAGTATAAAACATTTGTAGCATTCCTGCTGTTTTCAGTACCTGTAATTAGTCATGTCTGTAAGGAAAATACCATGTAAAGCTAACAGGAAATACGTTCTTAATGTACACTGTACAACAGTAGTTTCAAGTTAACTATGACTGGCTACGGGGGTAGGGCATACGATAGCCCCTCTCAGTTTCTCTAAACTCTTTTTTCCTCATTAGCAAGCAAAATAGGCTAAAGGTAGTACAAGGCCACCTCCTCCAGGCAGAGAGCTATAGAGTGCATTACATCAACCCCCAGAGGCCTGACAGTGTCACTTACACTTCTGTCTTTTCTGTAGTAAGCAATGAGGCACAGGAAGCATGGCTGGAAAACACTATCCAGGATTACCCTGACAATTACCTCTTCCACTTTATGATCAAAAGATCAATTCAACTCTCACTAGATCTTGCCATATCACATTAAAAAAAACCAGCTCCAATGACTATTCACCCTCCTGTCCCTCATCTTCTCACCTTACTACCATTTTAGTAACAGCAGCCCCTGATAACTGTCCACTCTTGAAACCACCACTCTGGTTTAGTGCTATTCACTTATAACCCTTGGAAGTCTACTGTCTTCTTCACTTCTGGTGACACTGTAGTCTCTTCTACTCCTTTCAGTTACCCTCCTACTAGTATTCTACACCATTCCCAGTACAAAAAGAAAAGAAAAAAATCCCCTTTTGAAACCCTAAAGTTATTTGAAAGGGTCATCTTAGTAGATGAATCAAGGAAGCTGTTTAATAAGACTGTTTTCCAACATAATTTCAACCACCTTTTCCAGCTGTCTTCCATTATCCCAGGTGCTATGACAAATTCCTCTTGTAGATCTCAAAAATAAACTAGGCCAAATCTGTGCACATATTTTTTCCACCAGTATAACCAGATTATCTTCCTTATTCAGCAAGTGAGGAAGAGCCATTGGAACCTCTTGATGTTCATGGAAAGTGTGTCAAATACACAGAATCATCATGGATTATGAAATACACAAGAAAACCTACTGATCACTACAGGCTGGGCGCTAACTGACTGCACAGCTCCTTTGCAAAAAAAAAGGACTCGTGGATTGTGTTAGGTGGCACACTGGACACAAGTTACCAGTGCATCCTTGTGACAGCACAGTGCATTAGCATGCACATACCTAGCAGACTGAAGAATATTCTCCTCTACTTGCAACTGTTAAACATACATGTGGGATACTATGTCCAGTTTTGCTTCTATTCTGCAAAAGAAATGTCAACAAAATGAAAAGAGGCCAGCCACTTGTATCATTAGGAACACCTAACACCTGATATATAACAAGATTATTATATATAATAATCCTTTGAGATTCTAAAAATTTGACCAAATGGTCTCCTAAGCTACCTGTTCTGGAATTGAAATCACCCCCAATTTTTACAGTAGGATGGACTACATGTTAACATCTTCCCCAGAACTAGAAGATTGACTTTCAAAAATATCTGTACATGTCTCATGATGTAATATAATTGATTTGTGACAACAGATTTTTTTTTTCCATGTCCATGACCCTTTATGGGACTTTGTTTGGAAGAAATAACTTCAGTGAACCTGTCAGCATGGGTCAGAACTTTGTAGACAGAAAATGGGAACCAATTCTGAACCAGCAAGTCCAACCACTTCAAAATTTTGCAAAATCCAACAACCCTGCTTTTTCAAAAATTTAGAATCAATACCATACTGTTCACCTGAGACATAACTAGTAGTTCAGAAAGAGACATTAAATAACAGACTGATTCAACTTTGAAGTCACTTTTATATAAAATTGAAATTATTTTTATAATAATCCTATGAAAGCAAAGATTTTCTTTCAATGAACAATTAGTTAAGGATTCTCAATTTAAGCAATAAAACTAGACATTGGTCTGAAGTTCTTTGTTGCCAAGATCACTGAAAATTTCCCACAGGCCATGGCTGTTAACTGGACACTGCAAGTTGCTTGAAGATGATATCCATATAGCTTTGATTTTAATGTGTACACACATTTCAATGTGCTTACTGTTATGTACAGGCTGAAGTGTTTTGCCTGCTTTAGAAATGACTTATGGTTTTATTGCTCTTTTGGGATAGATACTTACTTGTTCAATGTCTTTATCAATGACCTGGATGAAGGTGTCGAGTGCACCCTTAGCAAGTTTGCAGACGACACTAAGCTGGGTGGAAGTGTGGATCTGCTGGAGGGTAGGGAGGCTCTGCAAAGGGATCTGAACAGGCTGGACGGCTGGGCAGAGTCCAAGGGCAGGAGGTTTAACAAGGCCAAATGCTGGGTCCTGCACTTGGGGCACAACAACCCTATGCAGAGCTGCAGACTAGGAGAAGTCTGGCTGGAAAGCTGCCTGGAGAAGAGGGACCTGTGGGTGTTGGTTGACAGCAACTGAACATGAGCCAGCAGTGTGCCCAGGTGGTCAAGAAGGCCAATGACATCCTGGTCTGTATCAGAAACGGTGTGACCTACTTATCTAGGTAACAGCAACTGTTTCTTTGAAATAAGAGTTTTAAATTTTTTTTTTCTCTATTTTGCTATAGTAGGGAATTGTCATTATATTATTTATTGATGGTGTCCATTTTACAAAGTGATAATAAAGGCATAAATTTTACGAAGTGCTAATAAATAAATAATATTAAAATGAAGTTTTGCTTTTTAAAGTTATCTCCTCTACATAAAATCCTTTCAGAAATTTGTTAGATTTTTCATTTTTACTGCTTTCACAAACAGTGGTCCTAGAGTAGGAACAAATGTGAAATATTCTGTTTTGAAACTAGGTACTACACACAGCCTGTAAATGTCAACACATTTCACTTGTACTTTTTAATGTTATTCTAGTACTCCCTATTCTGCTGAGCTACATGAACAATACAGACAATGTTGGTTTTCTTCCATGTTTTTGTATTAAATTCTATTTGTCATGTCCTCACTGTTTTAACTTTCTTATTTGGTCTGTTTTAAATTACTCAGTGATGAAAGAGAATAATATCAGTGCTCAGTTAAGGTTATCAACAGGTTTAGCATACATAATCAGAACTGAACAGTAAAAGTATCAGGTGAAGGTATATAATAAACCCTATGTACGATTAGCTTGTTACATAAATACACTTTAAGACAAAACACTACAAGTTGGAATGCTCTCTTGAGATTTTACATGATCACAGATACTGCATAGAAAAAAGATTAATAATTGCCTCCTGGAAAAAAAAGAGAATGTTTCTTACATAATCTATATTTTGTCTGTTTGGTTTTTTTTAACTAAACAAATGAACAATCCCACCTGCACAGTACACTCTGCAACAACAAGAAAACATATCATATATCACCAGGGAAAGAGGAATTTCTGGTGTGTTAGTGCTGTTATTGAGCATTGTACAAATTATGAATGAATATATTTTATTTAGAAACATGTTATTGACAGAAATCTATCAATAGTAATGTGAGTATTGTCAACAGCCTGTCAATATTAATGTAATTATGATTAAGGGGATAACATGGATTTTAGCTATAATACCAAGTAACATCTCCAGCATTGCTGCTATCAATGTAAGCATTATTATTGACCTGTTCTGGGACTATCAGTATGAGATGTATTACCATGAGGCATATTTGTCAATGCCTTCTGCCCACAAAAATTCTACATTTAAATTTACAGGTCTGTAAACTTTGCCTGCAGAAATATACAAATCCAAGCAACCCCTAGGGTGCCATTTTTTCTACAGGTCTATTCCACTATAGATCTGTAATGAAAAAGTTTCTACTGTCTCCAATGCTACTGCAATTCCGTTCCCTGTTTCTTTAGCATAATCATCAGAAGAAAAAAATATGTACATATATTATATGCATCTATTGTACGTATATATACATACATCATATATACATATATGCATACAGTTATACAAAGTGTTGTTAATACACTTTTTGGGAAGCCAAATGAAAATATTTTATTACTTGAAAAATTAACTTTGTTCCTTACTGCTTTAACTTAAAGTTGTATTTAGGATGCCAGAAGTAGCACCTCCATTCATTTCACTGAATTAATGATTTAAGGATTTTACATGACCTCTTCTGGGTAGCCAAAACATGTCGTCTGAGCACTTTACTCATACAGAGACCCACAAGAGACCACATAATCCTAACTCAGCAAGAACACAGGCTCAAGAACATCTCAACAGACATTTAACTACCAAGAAAGCTGACTCCACACTTTCTTTAGTCTGTTCCAGTGTTTTATCACCTTAATAATTATCAAGATTTTTTTTCCCCATAATCTAAAGCATCCTTAGTACAAATAAAGATGGTTTTCATTCTACAGGAGAAAACAATGGAGAATTTCCAGTCTGTCTGCATCTTCTCAAGAGTAAAAAGCAATATTGTGCATGGGAACCAACTATATATGGCAGATTTGCCAGTCTAGACAATGACCTCTTTCGTACAGCATGCCTGTTATGATCCTCCAGAAACTTTACTTTTTTCCAGGAGCATAGTTAGTATTTCCCTTGAAGTCTCCTCAAGATTTTTTTTCAGTCATTTTTCTGTTTGAATAATTATGTTTTTATTGTATTCACGTATTTGAGTTTTTACTCTTAAATGCAGTGCTTTATACTTACTAAAGCACTGCTTATCACCTTGTTGATTTCAGAGAAACTCTCCAAATTCATCAAGAGTATTTTGGATTCAGATCTTATGTTCAAAACAAAAATAAAAAATCCTGAACTTTCAATCCCTCTCCAGCCTCGCATCATTACTAACTTTCATAAGAGCACATTCTCTTCAATCATCCAACCCATTAATGCCTTTTCATCTTGACAACTAATTGCAACTAATTATTCTGTAAGGGCTATTTTTCAACTTGATGTTGACAATATCGGCATCTAACAGCGATGGTATCAATATTATGTTTCACTAGCTTGCCTATGTAGGGAAAAGAACTTTATTAAAATCAAGCTGTATTGTACCGCGTTTTCCTCTTACTTACTAAGCTTGTCACCCTTTCTAAGAGGAGAAATAGTTGAATTTTCTTAACAAACAGGTCATGTTGAGCCATACTGGCTGTTTTACTATCTCCTGCATATTTTTAGAAACAAATTAATTGCTAAACTATTTGCTTATGAATTTTTATTTGGAATCAAAACTGACAGCTCCAGTAATTCTCTTAACAAAAGAATAAAGAGATAGAAAACCACACACATACAAACTCATTTTGCTGGCTATTTTCACCCTCTGGGACATTAAATAAATAAATAAAATCAGTGGTGCCTAATTCTTCTATCATTCTAGATGAATTTTATTAGGATTTGCCACTTGAGCACATCTATATTAAGATTCCTTAGGCTATTTTTTTCTGTGCTTTGGTTCCAGTCTTATTTCCTGTCTAAGATTAATTTCATGAAGTAGCAGGTCATGATAAATCTCTTTTATAAAGTATGAAGAAAAGAATCAGTCTTCAAAAGTCTGTTATTCATTCTCATTTCTTGTTTAATAAGAGATCTAGGTAATGGAGCTATCCCTTTGTGCCTCCTCTTAGGATTTTTGGAGCATTTCATTGAGTCTTCTTGTGCTTTGTAAACTGAAATTATTTTATTCTTCAGAGGCACTGATTTTTTTCTTAAACTCCTACGTTATTCCTTTACATTCACCCCTAATTATGTTGCATTATTTTTGCCTGGAAAACTCTTTTGATTTCCAGGCCACTAAAGTATTCTTGATATAAAGACTCTCTTTAACATTCATTATTACTATTATTTTAGGTTATTATTATAAACTATCTCAACACAAAGAAATAACAGGACATACATTGAAGATAACAGATTTTTTTAGCCTCTTCAGCAGATTAGACTCTGCCAAGCCCCAGTATACAGATCTATAGCCCAGACAGGGGGAAGTACTTTCTGGTGGGCATGCTAGAATTAATACCATCTCTGGAGAAAGAATCACTAATGTGATTCCTTTTTTCTTCAGGAGCTACAATACACTGGGTGTTGTGCATTCAATGTCACCATACTCTGTGTGTGTGTGAGAGAGACCGAGTGAGCAAGCCATACTCTTGGTCTACTATCCCTTCTTTTACATTCATAAAACAGGGATATCAACAAATAATGAAAATTATCTTTCCACCCACCACAAGAATGTCATGATTTTCTTTGTAATGTGAGGTGTGGTGGAATTCTTTTTGAGCTGCTTCTGCATTTGTGGGGGTTTTTTTGTGTAAATCTATTGTATTTAACTATTCTTTTCAGTTAATCTAATAATAAAGAGCATCTTAGATGCCAATTTGAAATCAATAAACTTTAAATTTGAGAAATCAAATAATATGTATCCAGTTAATTTTGAAATCTTCCTTTGCATCAACTCTTACATTAAAACACAGAACCTGGACTCCAGCTGCTCAAACCCTCACAATTTTACTATTAATTCTCTTCTTGTTCATCAAGAGTAGCGAGACATATCCTCAGATCAAAATCTAATTGGGAGCCCAAACTGTATGGTATCTTAATCACCGTAAAATTAACTTATCACTAGATCATTCCCTCAAATAACCTTACAAAAGATTGATTTTGTATTACTGTCTAGATTTCCATGTACCTCAGCTAAATACCTACCATTTTCTAAAGAACAGAAACTGATTGTTAAACCATTTGGAAAAACTACTAACACTAATTGAAAAAAAAAAAACAAAACAGTAATACACTGCAATCATGGAAAACATTCTTACATTCCTGGGAGGCAGGACTTTCAAAATTAATAAAATAGAGGAAAATAGTGAATGACTGACTGTGTAACAACTCAATCCCATAGATTAAATTAAGATTTTCACTCAGGGGGCTAAATGAGCAACTAGTAACAAATCCTAGAGTTTTGAATGCTAGTTACACTGAATGTCAGAATAACAAGTAGAAGACAAAGATACATTCAAATCACAGGCTGCTTTTCCAACTTTAACTAAATAAACTTAGATTTCATAGAATGGGATACAAGAGATTAGCCACTGCAGAATGCCTGGAGACAGCAAGAAAACATAGTGATAGCTTATTGATTTATCTTCCATATACTACCTGCCAGAGTCAAAATATTAGGGCTTCAAGTTACAAAATCAAAACCAGTTCAGAAGAGCCAGAATTGATACAACAGTAATGAAGAGCAGTAGGAAAGTGCTGCACTGTTAGAAGCTGTACATCAGTCATTCCTGTCAGTATTTGATGGAAACTGAAGATTCCATGTCAATGTAATACTTTCTCTCAATGAATGCTAGCAACCAAGACCATTATTGGCCACTATTAAAGATACTCTAAATGCTAAGAGCTCTCATGGACTTTAGCAAAATTTGTGATCAGTCAGCACTCCTAGAAGATGCATTACTAGATGTGAACAACTAGATCTAATAGACTAATTACTGCATAAGTAACATTTAAGAAGCTACCTTTTAAAATTTGCGTTGTTAAATTTAAGACTACAAAAGAACATCTGTATTCCCCGTAGCATAATGGACATAGACAGAATCATTCTACCAACTTTTTGCATATGGCCCTAATTTTCCCTTTATTAGAATAAAGAAGAAGACAGGCGTGTAACAAGTCATACATTCAATCACTATTCTTTAATCCATATCACACTCCTTTTCTTCTCCCATCTTATTTCCCTGTTTTTTGTCATTCTCCTTAGGATGTCAGTTTGCCAACTCGTGTCTAGAGGGATGTGTCATTTCCATTTGTAAACTCCTTTCTCTGTTGTTCTAAATGAAATCTAGCTGTTGTTCCTATTAATTAAATCAGTGATAAAAGAACCCAAAAGCTCAACAAAACTAAGCTGCATATCAGCTTGAGGCTTTACAAAAACCGTGCTTCAAAACATCCCTTGAATACTAAGCCAAAATATATGCCTAATATGAACTATTGACTCTTTCTTCAGAACTAGGTAATCAGAATTACTTAGAGATACATTTGCTGTAGCTAAATGAAAATGGCGTGTTTCCTTGGAGTAGTTTGACCAAGTTGGGACTGTGACAGTTAACTAAGAAGGAAGAGCCCCTTAAAAGGAACAGGGAGCATCCCTGACCAAACCAGTATCATGAGGTATAAGTTCATGGGAAAGATAAAGATCCCTTGTGTAGGTCTCAAAATGGTGATGACCACAGATGACAGGAACAGCCTTGTGTTTGAAGAGATTTTAGTTAGGAGGAGGATATGAGGTTCTGGTATAAGGATGGGTAACAAAGTTGCATTGTCTTGCCTGCCTAAAAGTGAAAAGTACATAAAGCTTAGTAGATGTGCCATCATTTGTGCTGTAGGTGAAACATCACACTGTGGCAGAGGTATGCAGTTCCTTTTCAGAATGGTTCAAAAGCAGAACATGAATACACGACGGTGAGCTCACTGTGGGCAGTTAGAGCCATAGCTCTTCATTTGCTCATTACTGTTACTTAGCTGAAAAGTTGGCCTTTTACTTTGTGACAGACATAATATCTGCTTTTCAGTGCTATAAGGCACTGTAACTCACATAGCCTTATTCGTCAAGCACAGTGTTGACCAAAATTTTAAGCCATCCAACTTAAATTCCCATTTCACAGCTCTGTTTTTCCATTCTTCTCCTACCTGCCTGACTCATATGAATGGATCACCAGGTAAGTATGGAGATGCCAGGATGAAGACTGAGAAGATATGCAGAAGGGATTCAGAAGCAATGCCTGTTCTGCATACACAGATACAATTTACCACAGATGGCAGAACCTTGGACTCTTGCACCTTAGCCTAATAATTTGTGAAACAGTCATTGCCCAGATTTTATTCCATCTTTCCTCGTTTTTACATACATATGCATACCAACTGCACATGAATATTCAGTGATATGCAAGCATAACAATGCTGATCTAAGTATTACACTGAAGGAACATAACATCCTTTAACCTTTTATTAGAAATACCTACTAGATAAGAAAGTTAAAATTTGTCCTAAATGCACAACTCACTCATAATTAACCTCTGTCCACATCTGTAGCAAAAAGAACACAGTATGTAAAAGCAACATTGTTACAGACTGTACATATTTATGGTATGTTAAAGCCAAGAAGTCCCTGCAACAATAAAAAGACAAACCTGCCCACCATTATTTTAAGCTCTGGCCTTGTATTATATGGCCTAATTTATAAATAATAGGATCTAATTATAATCAAAATCTCTCAACTGGTAGAAGGATTAAAAAAATAGTATTTACTTGAGATACATTTGTCATCTTTTTGGCTTTGTGTTCTACAGAAACATAAGCTGATTTAATTTCTGACAGCTACAGTCACTCCCTCTCATCTTCATTCAACTGTGTATTGCCACCTTATCTTATACAGTAGTGCCAATACTCATTTGACCCTCTACTGAACTGTTCTTATATGTTAAACTGGCAGGAAACACCACCATTGGAATTTATTTTTCTGCATATTTAGTACACAAACAGGTAAACAAAGCACCAGTAAAATGTGTGCAGTAACAGCAAAACATCATTAGGAAAAACAAGTAGTCATAAAAGTGGCTGCCTTTGAATCTCAGCACCATACTCTTACATTTGCCACCAGTCAACAGCAAGACAGAAAACCAAGTCTTTCATTTGACTAGAAGAACTGTTCCTACGGCCTTCAAACACGACACCTTGAGTGTGCAAGAGTAACACCATAACACTGTAAATATGGATAATGAAACTTTGTGCTGTTTTCAAAAATTAAAAAAAAAGAATAATTATTTGTACAAGTCCACTGTAGGACCTGCACTGAAGACTTGCAGGTGAGAGGCTACTACTATATGATTCCCCCTATTCTTACCTTTTTAATACAAGCGTACTTTGAAATGTTTGGCATACAGAGTGACTAATACGGATGCTGGGAAAATTAGATGTACTCAATGTCCCTGGATCTTGACAGTTTTATTACTTGGTAATTATAGTAACTTAAAGTTCATAAGGGAAGACTGATATGCTTTCACCAAACTCTCTTCAATCCTATAACTTCATTAGCATTTTAGAATCCACTGGTACTGTTACACACACATATTACAAGTAACAGTTTAGAAGAGGGATAGCAATTTCCATACTAGACAGCCTGAGCTGTATACTCTGACAGCTTCTATGATCCCTTTGCAGTTCCAATGTGAATTCTCCTTCACGGTTTAGTTATGCCCCACAGTGTCATAGACTTATACTAATTTCCTTTCTCCTTGCCAGTCCTCTCCTGTGATATCTTCTGTCAGTTCCTCTGCTTATAAAATTAATATCCATTTCTGAATACCATTATTTTTAATGTATTTCTCAAGTTTTCTTAGAATTTTGATTCAGATTATTTCCTTTTTTTGCCCCTAACCCCACTGCCAGTATTAGGAAAAATGGAGGTGGTGGAGATAAGCAGTGGCAGACAAAGCATTTTCAGAAAGGTTGTTCCCAGACAGCTAGTGATAGAAATAAAATTAATATCAGCAGTGATTCAACCAACATCTAAAGGCCAAGAATATCCACAGGTTATGTCTTGCAGATAAAGGAGGAAGCACCCAGACCGAGCCAGAGTCAACCGTGAATCAAGAGTTGTACCACTGCCATAATTCCTCCCTCTTCCCATATCACGTATTTGCCCTCTTTTTCCTCCAGTTCAAAGTTTTTTATTTCTCTTCTTACTCCTTCTTCCTCTGAAAAATCTGCATTTAGGCTAAAATAATCTGACTTTCAAATTTCTTGCATTCCACCTCCAAACAGAGATAACGTTGTTTCCGTTCTCCTTCTCCTAAAGATTTTTGTAAAGTTTAGATATGAACTAATTATTTATTTAATTTAAATTTAAAATTTTATTTGCTGCTTTGAACTTTACTACTTGAAGAGTACAGGGAGTGCTGTGAAGAAGGTGGTGTTGAGAGCATACTAATAAGTTAAAATGAGAGTTGTAGCATCACGCTTTTTCTCTTCTGCCTTTACTGGTCTATGGGAAAGAGTATATATTCTATTAGGTCTCAAAAGACCTTGTTGCCTTCAACATCCCTCAGCAGATTCAACTCAAGGCAGGCTTTGACTTTCCTAATCACATCTCTGCATATTTAGACACTTCCTCTATGTTCCTCCCAAGTCACCTGTCCCTGTTTCTGTATACTTCCTTTTTATGTCTGAATTTTGTGATGAGCGCTTTGTTCATCCATGCAGGGCTGCTGGCATTTTTGCCTGACATCCTGCTCGTTGGGAATGGTCTGCTCTTAAGCTCTGAGGAGGTGATGCTCAGAATATCAGCCTGCACCTCTACAGAGCCTTATCCCATAGTACTCTTCCAAGCAGATCCCTGAAGAGGCCAGAGTCTGCCCTCCTGTAGACCAAGACTGTGATCTTGTTTTCCAGTACTTAAACCAGGGTCTTGGGCGAAAGCAGGCACTAATGTCAGTAACCAATCAAATAAGAAATAGATTACACAAGAGTTTGCCAGGGACAGACATCAGCTAAACTACAACAAACATGTTGAACTTCTTTATTAAGTAAGTATTACCCTTACAGTCTTCAAAAAAACTTCTCTGCCTCAAACCCATTAAATATCTAAAGTTTTAGAAGTCAAATATTAAAAATAATGTAATATATCTTCTTCAGACAGACCGTTATTCCAGAATAAGCTTACTTGTAATGTATGAAGAATATTTTCTATTAAACACAGCAGTATCTTTCAATTAAAAAACTTATTCATGTTCGTTTCTTCTTATTTTTCTTCTTGTTATTACAGCACACCATGCTTACAAGTTACTTTTGTGAAATTGTATTTATACCTAAAACTCATCTGCGTTAGCTGGACACAATTTTCTTTTTTTTAGATCTTCTCAATTCATGCTCTCACCGAATAAACATAGAAATTGCAACTGCAACAGTTCTGTGGAGGTTTTTAAAATATTTTTTTTAGCAGTAGGCTGTTATAAACATATAGAAATAAAATACATGGGTAATAAAGACACTTGCATCGCAATCTCAAATTGTTGACTGATTTGTCTACTGTTTAATTTACTATTTTTTCTTCAGACATCTGTTCACCTCCTCCCTCCTTTCTTTACCCTTACTGTCTCTGAACCTCATAGCTTTGATATGGCTTTCATATGTTTAAAAAATAGGAAAGACACTCCCACTCTCTCCTATTTTGAATATATAATTAAATGAGTTTTTCCTGAAAGATCATGTTCTTCATTGCTGTATGTATATATATGGATACTGGATTCAGACATCATGCCCTACCCCTTGAATTTTACATCTTGACAAGTCATTTGTTTTACAATATATATTTTGGTACTGATAGTACTGAACTGTAAACTTGTTTCCTCCCTTCCCAAATATTGTCTGTGTTGCGGTTTTCAGCAATTTTCAGAATTGTAACTTTAAAAAACTATAAAAGATTAAACACAACAGAATGCCTTTCTTGACTTACACCACGGCATTTGATGTCAAAACACAAATGGAGGTACTCAGATTAGTAAGTGTCAAAAACCATCAAGAAAATAGAAATTAATTTTCCCATTCTATTCTAGGTGTCTAATGAACTCTTTATATATTATAAATAACTGTTTGCAAGTTTTAATTGAGTTTTATTTAGTCTATCACAAGAACATTTACTTCCTACATGTCCTGAACCACTTTAGGCATCAAAAACTTTCTGTGAGTCACTACCTTCTCTAACAAAATAAATGATACCTACAGTCTCAGGATAGGGAATAATAAAGGAATCTAACAGGAGACTAACACACAGAGTTCTCAAACAAACAAAATTCCCTCCCAAATCTAAACAACAACCTTGCACAAAGCAGACATTCTATATATCTAGCTTAATCCTTACTAATTCACCAACATGAACTGGGGGATACTGGTCCAGCTACCTGACAGCCATTCAGCTAGTGGATGGATTTGTAAAGCACCTGAAAAAAAACCACATGGTTTAGTGTTTTGTGGGAGTGGTTGGACTCGATGATCCAGTGGGTCTCGTCCAACCCGGTGATTCTGTAATTCTGTGAAAGCCCATTACTTGATAAATGAAATGTTTTAAAAGTAAATAACAAGGATGATATTTATGTGCTTGGACTGCTGTAGTGAGAGTTCTAAGGATAGCTATGGGATACTCAAGCATGAGCCAATTCAAACACCTGTAATTTCACCGCTGTTACTTTGCAGTTTTCAACACTTGTAACATCAGTAAAACACACTTCGATACACACTCGGAGATATGACTAATTCTAATTATTTACTCGATTCCATCAACACTAAAAGCTTCACTGAAGCTTCAATGGGAACTGACTTTCTTAATTTGGCCAAAAGGATAAACTCAACAAATAAAACTCCCCAAGTTTTAACCAAGGCAGATCTAGAAGTTCAAAGGACTTACAAATTGAGGAAAAACTCTAAGCAGAGTTATTTCAGCTGCCTTGTCTCCAGATTAATGCAATTTCAGTATGCTCTGTACTCAATATATGTATTCAATTCTTACTTTAAAAACTGCAAATATATATGCAGTTTGACACAAAAAACTTGAGACTAACACTATAGCTCAGGAACCAAGAGTAGGAGGGGAGAGACAAAGATGTGGTTATAGAACATGTTCTAACCTGTCAAAGTGAGACAAGGCTCAAATCAATCACTTCATTCAGTACAAGTGGACACAAGCTTAAATACAGACACTTTCTTACCCTCGGTTGGAAAATGTCAGTGTGCAAGAGTGAACAGCAAGTTAACACGAAGTTTCTCGTAAATCTTAAGAAATCCACAATGGAAACTTTTCAATTATTGACTGAGGCTTATGGTAAAGGGATTCCAAATATCAAGTCAGTGCACTTTTCGTCAGCAGAAGATCTGAAAGGAAAAATGGAGGTCCTCATTTTCTGAAAGGCTGCTAATCGGCAGAATTGCTTTGAATGTTGGCAGCATCACATGCAGTCATGTATCACCTCAGAAGGGAACTATTTTGAAGGTGGTATTAGCTGATTTTCTAATTTTTTAAAGTAAAAACCATTACAGGTACAGTCTTGTCTTTTCCAGTGTCAGACCATGTATATATGTATATATGTATTTAAAAAAAAAAAAAATTCTTACTTATAAAAATACCCAAACACTCCACCTTTTTTCACCCTCCCACAATATAACCAGATTGGTAGGCAAGAAAGGGGACATAAATATAAGATCCTTGCAAAATCTTTGCAGACAATAGCTTTAAAAGTATTTAACTTCCCTATTCACCAACTCTTACCAGTTACTTAACAGTGCAGGGAACACTATAAGCATCATGTTAATTCAAGTGAAAATGCATAGAATATTATAATACTAAGACTTTTTAAAATATCAGCTTTCTGAAGAATATATTTGTGCAGGCAGGCACAAACCTCAAACCATCTTTAGCAATAAATTTATATCTACTTTACCCAAAAGAAGACAAATTATTTACAAAACATTACTGCAGCATACAGCATAGGAAAGTATTGTAACAACCTTCTTTACATAAGGTTGACATTAGTTTGAACTAACCTATTCATAGTGTATTCTCTCATACACAATACCACCTTTTCTCCACATACATCATCACAGATAGAAGTAGTGAGCTATTCTCTCCAAATAAATGGTTCACAGAGAATACAACTTTTTCATTCCAAAAGATTGTTCTTACTAGCAACCAGTGCTAGCGCACTAGCAATCACAATAGATGTTCCAATACTAACACTTTCATCTTTTTCCACAGTAAGTTCCAGAAAAATTAAAATACGAGTATCCCTACAATATTCTTGACATGATTTGCCCTACTGGTCTACTCCAACAAAAGAATTCAGAGGTTACTTCCCTGAACAGCTTATTTGCTACTCTAAGTCATGTCCCAGCAATTACAGTTTAGATGTTTTCCTACTGATCTCTTGATTAGATAGTGACAATGGGCACCATGAAGTGAAAAATAAACATCTGATTAGTTGAAACTGAAGGATAAAGAGGAAAAAAATGTTCTTGAAAGAAAACACTGATAAAATAAATCATAACAAAGAATAAAAAATACTAATAACCTTGAAGTGAACTCTTTATTAGCAAATTGTTGCTGAAGTGCATATTGGTAATGGTTTCAAGAGAGTTTGACAAGAATTTACTAACTTCCAGTACAATTAAATAAATGTTTAAATATTTTGGAACTGGATTGCGCTACAAACTGACCTGACCTTGATGAACACTTCCCTCCAACTGGCAGGTGAAAGATAATACACAAGAAATATATATAGGGACTGAAAGTAATATAGAGTGCTGTGGGTTTAGGTACGGACTATATCATTAAAGGAATTCATCTCTCCACAAAATGCACTGGCCACTCAGACTAAAGCTACACTGATTTTGTGGTAAACTAATGGTTTGTTATTTACACTTACAAGTGGCTCAAAACCAGATTAACAGACAGTAAAAAGGAGCCACTGTCCTTCATAGCAGGCAGTAGCTATAGGAAACTTTGCCACCTATAGCAGGCAGTCATAGGGAAGACTTACAGAATCATAAGATAGCTTGGGTTGGAAGCGACCTTAAAGACCGTCTAGTTCCAACTACTCTGCCATGGGCATGGACATCTCACACTAGATCAGGTTGCCCAAGGCCCATCCAAACCANCGAACAGCCCCTCCCCAGCTTTCTAGCAGATCTTGTAGACTGGAGATCTATAAATGGCTCACTCCATCAAGAGACATAGAATTATAACTCAAATGGAAACATGCTTCTGCCAGAAGATTATGCCCTTTTCTCTACAGGGATAACATTCCTGGGCTGCCTCCTTTTTTACCTGACATTCTGGGCCTAGCTGGAAATCTGGCACTCTCTTCGCATAGCGAGGGTCGAAGGGGAGAACGAAGGCGGTCAGTGGGGCTCAGGAAACCGAGGCACCTGGAGAGAGCGTGAGGCCAAACACCAGTTTCCCACGAAGACGACCCGGAAAAGGGCCCGGAGCTGCCCCGGGAGGCCACCCCGCCGGCCCCGAGCCAGCAGTCCCCGCGCCCGACTCACCTGGACTCCGCAGGCCTATGGGCTGTCTCCAGCTCCCCGGCCTACGGGAATAGAGCCTCCTCGGCGCCTCCGCCCTCCGCCCCGGCCCACCAGCGGGCTCCGCCGGGCCATAGAGACGGCCCCCCGCCCCGCGCTGCCTAGAGCGGCCGCCACGCAGGCAATCGATACCTGAGGTAACCGCCTAGAGTGACTCTGCAGGAAGTACTGCGGGAGACAGAGACGACGCGCTAGAAGGGCTCCGCGGCTGGTGTCCGCGCCAGGGTGACCCGCGGCGCGGTGTGACTGACAGGCTGCCGAGCAAATCAGGAGCCGAGGGGGGACGGAGGTGGGGCGACTGAAGCCAACGGGGCTCCTAGGCCCCGCGAGCGGCCGGAGCGTTAGGCTGGAAGCGGAGCTGAGGTTTCGCTATCTTCATCTTGGCCGCCGCCGGCAGCGGTCTCTGCTCGCCTGCGCTGGGGTGGCGGCGCTCACGGCTCGGGGGGTGGCGAGGCCGAGTAGCTTGGAGTCGAGAACAGCCTAGGGTGCAGCCGCGGCCCCTGAGGGCGACAGGCTGCCGTAGCTTTTACTGCTAGGAGTCACAGGGCTGAGACGAGAAACTGAGCAGGCTAGGGAGGAAACGTGGCAGCGGGTGTTTGCACACTATCCTTACATCAGCTGTTTAATGCGTGGATGTTCTGTTGGCTACTGGCTTTAGTGACTGCCGGGGCCTCCCAGAGTGTTTCGGGTGACTCGGAAGGTACTGTTCAAACGCATTGCAAGATTAGTTGAGGAAAACCGTTGGAAAATTGGCAGTTGTGGTTCTAGAAAGCAAATTAAACTTCAAAAAGTATGAACAGATTGAGAGAAATCTACATTATTTATTAAAAATAAAAAGATACTGCAGCAGTGACTTATTTTCAAACAGTAACTATTTACTCTTGACTTGAGTACAGATTTACCAGTCCTAGTTCTTTAGATAAGTTGCTGAGGTTATCTACAGTAAGGAGGTTTGGGGTATTCTGTAGGCACCTGTTAATGAATTCTATACCGGCTCTTCTCTAATTCACAGCTAGAGAAGTCGGTAAGGCTCTGGACTATTTGTAGTGTCACAAAAGACAGTACAGCTGTAATATTCATATATTATGGTCTTGAAAAAAACCACTTTTGTTGAGTATTGACATTTAATTTTTCACAATGGTAAAGTGTCTTCGAAACAGAAGCCTAACATAAACAATGAGTAGTCCAACTTTTAGAAGAACTGTGAAGTGAATAAGGCTGATTCACATGGCTGATTTCACAAAATGGGGAATAGATCTTTTAATGTGAAAGCTGCATTTTAAGCAAAATGAGGTAACTTTTAAGTGTGGACAGCTCTTCTGTTTCACAGAAAGCCATTATAGTGGAAAAAAAGGCTTATGACCACTAATAACAATCATCTTAAAATGTTTAGATAGTCTGCTGTCCCTACCATATACACCAAGGTGTTTGGGGTGATTTTTGCTTTGGTTTTGAAACAAAACTGTACAATCATTTATTTCTGCCGAGGAACAATCCACTTAATTCAATCATGGAATGAATATTCTATTCAGTACTTATTTGAATTAGAAACAAAGGAAAACAATTCCCTGTGCAGGGCACTGTAAAGAGGTATATCAGCACTTAAAAACAATGTTAAGTGAGACATTGAGTGACATGGGTGTACCAGCGAAAGGAAGTAGGGAGGCTGCGACTCAAGATTGAAGCAATGTGCTTTTCCTTGGTGTGCCTGAAAGCTGTTGTGGTTGTCTCTGGGATCCATGCTTTGTAGGAGAGAGGTTGTTCCCCAGCCTGTTTCTTGCTTGTGCTTTGATCTGACACTCCAGATACCGCTGACATCTATGTCTGTCACATGAGGTCTCTGAACAAAAGCTTGTAATGCTGAGTTGTCAATGCTTGGAATACTTGCACACTCTGTTACAGGAAGTGTAATTGCAGAGCACTGAACAAGTCTCACATGCAGTTCTGGAAGATGGCTTATAGAATAGTTAATGAGAAACTCTTGATGAAGCCACCTTTCCTCATTCACTCCAGTTCCTGAAACAGTAAACAAATAAGGGCAGTTCATATCTGAAGTTTGTCGTCATTTCTGTACTCATATGACATGTTTCATCCTGCTGTTCATTCTACTCGGTTCATGCAGTGATCATCTGGCCCCCATGCTGCTGAGAAAACTCTCACTCCTCCGGGACTCAATGTGGACAAAGACAGCAAATTTATTGCTCATCAGATGGGGTTTACATACTGGATAGACTTAGTTTTTTCTAAGGTGGGAAAGAGCATCTTGCTTAAATGATACTACAGTGGTGAAAAGGGGAATTTTCAGGTAGGTAGAATGAAATGAGTAGCAAACTTGAGTTAGCTTTCTCTTGGAAAAACTTTGAACACCTTTCCCTCCCTGTGAGTAGTGCTTGAGTTGTCATTTGCTGGTGATTCAATAATCAAAATCTTATTTATAGTGTCTTTGTAGCAGACTGCACAGATTAGCAATTTAGTCACTGCAGTTAATGTTCTTGAAGCAAAACCCCACAACTAAGCGACTGAAATCTGAAGAAAGAATGGGGGATGAAAGAAAAATTAAAAGCTAGAGCATAAAATTAAAAGCTAGAGCATACCTTTGGCCAAGGTTTTCATTTGTGTGTAACCTTCTCTGTCATTTCTATCCTTCTAATTCTTTCAGGAGATGATAGAAAAATGTCCTCTCTGACTACAGAAAAAGCACTCTAAAATCACTTGAAATGTGATGATGCTTTTAAAGCAGACGTTTTCCTTGGCCTTAACTGCTCACAGGTCTGTCCTAAAACCAAAGTAGCCACTGTGCATACCTAGTAAGTACTGTTCATAAACATTTTTATAATGTTTGACCTTAAGAGTGACCTGAAGATTAATGGATATGTTGTATCAGTTTTAATGGGTCTCTTCTCCTTTGGATGCACACATGTGACTCCCATTAGCCCTAATGGGAGTTATATGTGTGCCTAGAGGTTAGACGAGATCTCTAAGGGTGCTGTTATGCTCTGTTGTATTAATCATCTCATAATTACTGAGGTGCTGCACCTTTGCATTGAAAGCAAACTAATTAGATCAGTCTAGTATAAATTAGAATACTAGCATACCTGGCACGTATGTGTATGTTGCTGTGAGTTCCTTGGTACACAGAGGCCAAATCAAACATGGATTTTAAATTTTAACTGTGACTTGGCTTCCTTTTCAATATTTTTATTAGTCCAAAATGTTTTCATGAATTTGATTCCTAGGAAAGATGATTATTTGAGCCAGTACAGAGGAAGAAGCTGAATGCAGTGTTTTATTTTATCATTAAACATGTATTGAGAAAAGAGACAATTTATTCTTATTTTTGATGTTCCGAATCATGCACTTTGAAAAAGGCAGTTAGGTCTAGAGGATTAACATGAAGCTTGATGTTGAATTTTAATTATGGTTTTGTTACTCATTTATTCCAAGTGCCTTTAGACAAAGCACTTCACCTTTCTTTGATTTCCTGGTGTCTAAAATACCTACTTGCTTCTTAGTATTGTAGACAAATTAATATCTGTTCTGTGCTTTGAAATTTTAAGATTGGTACAACTGTATTCTGCTGGCATAATCATGACAGCACAGGAGGAGGAAAAAGATCATAGTGCCTACCTGATACAGCCAGCAGAAGGCCTGGTGGAGATACAGATGTGTTTAGAACTGATTCTATTCTGTAGTTTATGATGTGTAAGGCAGTACACTGGTACTGCAAAATCTTACTTATGTACCTATGGTGGAAGAGAATGTACAGTAGGTAAATTTAAATTGCGTAGACGTTAGACATCTTTATCAATAAGGATAATGATTAGAATTTGATTGTCACTGTGAAAATTTATGTACTGTATTTCATGACTATTTCTATACATTTGAAAACCAACCATGATGTAGACTTCTTTAAAGATATAAATTTAGGGAAAGAATCAATATTTATATTCTGAATTAAAAGAAGTGTTTATGTTGTAACCTCCAGATTTAAAGTTGATTGTTTGGTTTGTTTTTATTTTAAGTGTTTTTAAATTAAGGTATTTTACAAACTTAGTTTTCTGATTCAGTTTTGATATCTGTGAAGTAACAGAAAGATCTTGATTTTATTTTTTTTAAATAATTATTGTATTTTGCCCTTACGTGGTTCTCGGTCTCTAATACAAAGCAGCAAATTTCCACTGAGTTTGTGATGGTTATGTCTTTAACTCTGTAATATAAAATGCCTGGAAAAGTCTTGTGAGTGATTTTGTAAATATACTTCCTTATGTTTGAATCCAGTGTATAAAATACATGGTATATATGGTATATGTTAATCTCCTTGATTTTTAGTAATTTGTTGTTCTTCCTCCATTACTCTTTCCTTGTAAAGAAGAATAGCTATTCTTATCAGTGTTATATTAAGGCTATACAGAATGTTTAAAAAAGTTAAAATTAAAGCCAAATTTAGCTCATTTCAGTTTCTGTATGTATACTTATTCATAAAAAAAGAAGGAACAGGTCTGTTTTGTATCCCTCACAATCTGCCTGCTTCTGTGTTGTTCAGGTTCATTGTCCTAAATTTTGCTTTGAGGGCAACTCCCAGAGGATGGGATCCAGCAGATCAACACTTCTTCCCAGTTTGGTGTCATATGTAGGTGTGCGAAGGGTACACTCAATCCCCTCATCCAAGTCATTAAAAAAGATATTGAACACAACTGGACCCAGCACCGAACCCTAGGGACACCATTTGTGATTGGCTTCCAGCTAGATTTAACTCCTATTTGCCACCACTCTGGGCCTGGCCATCCAGCCAGTTTTTAACCCAGCAGAGGGTATGCCTGTCTAGGCCAGTGGGAGCCAGTTTCTCAAGTAGAATACTGTGAAAAACTGTGTCAAAGGCTTTACTGAAGTCCTGGTACACTACATCCACAGACTTTCCCTCATCCATCAAGCGGGTCACCTTGTCATTGAAGGTGATCACGTTAATTTGGCAGGACCTGCCTTTCATAACCCATGCTGAGAGGGACTGATCACCCTGTTGTCTTGTGTGTGCTGTGAGATAGCACTCAAGATAACCTGCTCCATGACCTTCCCTGGCACTGAGGTCAGATTGACCAGCCTGTTGTTTTCTTGGATACTCTCTTCGGCCCTTCTTGTAAATGAGTGTAATGTCTGTCAGTATCTAGTCCAATAGAACTTCACCAGTCAGCCAGGACTGCTGGTAGATAATGAAAAGAGGTTTAGCAAGCACCTCTACCAACTCCCTGCCCTTGGGTTGAATATATACAATGCACAGTGCTGAGTAAATCACACTTTTTTTCAGAATAGAAATATTGCACAGAGTATTAATATCCTAGTTGCCTATGTTTTAGCCTCATTTGACATGCTACCTACATAAATACTGAAATAAATATAAATTACATTAATTACCTATGTTTAATTTGTATATCAAAACTCTTGACTGCATTACAGATTGCTTTTGTGTCAAGTATTCATAGTTTTAACATGATTGAACTAGTTGGACCTCATAAGAGGTTTTTGAAATTTAATAGTTAAATTTTATCTGAGTAATAGAAATATTAGGTGGTTTACTGGGAAGTTAAGGTGTTGAAGATGAGAACAAAAGCAAGATATTGGGATTTTTTAAAAAAACTACTGTTAAGTAATTCTGTATGTAACTTTGTTCTAATTCTGATTCACTGAGGTTTATTGTAGCCAACTGTTCAACTCACTTCTATAAAAAGATAGTGAGTTTGAGGGTCCTGTGCCTTTGCTAACAGTTGTAAGCATTAGTGGTCTGAATACTGGGATGATTTAGGCACTGGCACCCTTGACTTTTGACTGCAGGTGTTACTGAAACAGTGCAAGTGGAAAACAGATTGGTGATACCATCTTAGCAGCAATTTGTTTCAACTTGCCCCCAAAGTTTTTGAGGATTTTGGAGTCTTGTAATTCATTAGGTAGTATTCCATAAAGTTGTTGTCTATGCCAAGTATATTAAAACTCACTGATTATATCCATAAAAAGGTCTGCTACATTGCATATGCCCAAATAATTGTAAGGATGCTAATAAATTGCTGTAGAATAGTGATCCCTATATGAAATTAAAGAAAAAAGAAAAAATATGACATGAAAACTTATTTTGCTTTTGGTAACTTGTACTTTTTAATACCTCTACTCACACACTTCAAAGATGGAAGAAAATTGATAGTTAAATTTGTGGCCTATGGAGAGACCGAGTTGATATGCTTTCTCTACCTTGTGTTGAACCCAGGTGCAGAAAATTAGTATGTTAGTACAAAAATTACAGATCTCAAGGTGTGCACGGGAATGGACTAAAAAGAACCAGGGCTTATCTTGACTTTTTTTCTTTTCCTTTTTTTCTTTAAAAAAAAAAAAATTAAAATTTTGTCTGTCCTTTTTGTGTTCAGTTTTGCAGTGGGACGAGAAACAGCCCAACTCTACATTCTTTTATGAATGGTTTGTCCCATCAATTCATTTTGCAGCTAATGTCACAGAAAAATGCTGTAGGAATTCAGTGTTCTTTAACTCAATTTTCATAAGCCACAGTTGCTTATAGCTGGGATAAAGGGACTAATTGAGTCTAAATGAAGGTATGGATAAACAGGAATATTTATTGGGTTTTGTAGGGTACATACTGATGATGATTTCATCACCCTGATATAGACTTCTCAGATTGTGGGGTTTTTTTTCAAACTGGAGGCAATTACCACCAAACATGTTCTTTGCCATGTCATGACAGAAAAAAAAATCATTTTACTGTTCATGTGCTTATCTATGCAAAGTCATGTACATTATGCAGATGACTAAAAGCAGGAGAACTGGATTAGAGAGGAAACCTATGTTGTATTCTGATATCAACAGCAGCTTAGATCACATTGATATTACATCAGAATAATGTTTTACAGTCTCTGCCAATTTAAAAATCAAATTGATGTTAGATTTGTATAGAACAACACTTTTGACTGACAGAAAAGGCTGTTATAGATGAATGTGATGTTCTATCCTTGAATAACAAGGGGATTGACTGACAGTTTAACAATAGTATGCTTTCTATCCCATATATTCTAAATGATTATTATTACAGTACAAAACATTTTTGCACTTGCTGTATATAGATAACATGTACACTTGTGTAATAACATGCACGAAGAGGGGATTTCTTTTATCTTAAAGATTATTACAATTAATGAAGGCTCTGACATTTAAAACCAATGTCAAGGGTTGCTATTGTGGTGCATGTTAATGTAAAAACTATTGGATAGTTAGCTCCCAGTGAAGAATCAGCATAACTCTTGACATGTGCTATGTGGTGGATGAAATGAATCTCCTTGGAGAGCAATAGAAATATTTTTTAAACTGAAGAGTACCCTTTCTGTTTTGTAATCCCTCTTTTCAGCTTTACAGTTCTTTGTATCGCTCTAAAATGTAGTTACTGAAAAGTAACTGTTTAATGTGGTACCTATTAATGCAACAAACTTAGTTTGTGTGCTTTTCAGTCAGTATTTCTCTGCTAGGAGATGTAAGAGTCTTATTCAGAACAATAGCTAGAGATAAAGAAGGTATGGTTTTTCTTTTTGGGGTTTCTCCCTCATTTTCTTTTGGAAGGACCATCTTATAGTAGTATCTTTCTCATTTTCACAGAATCACAGAATCACAGAATCACCGGGTTGGAAGAGACCCACTGGATCATTGAGTCCAACCACTCCCACAAAACACTAAACCATGTCCCTCAGGACCCCATCCACCCGTAACTTAAAGATGAACTTTTAAGATGAACGCTTTAAATTCTTGGCATCCTTTGTCCCTTTAGATCTTTACAGTACCGTGTATGCTAATTTGATTCTCAGAGCACAGGTGTCTCCAACTTTTTGTTGGTTTTCATGAGAACAGGGCCACTACAGTGTGTCTACATTATATTTGATGATGATACAAAGATCAGCATAAAAATATGTTTCTCTCTAAATGTCAGCTTAGTGTTGCATGCAACTAAGGAAGAAGAAATGTTCCTTTATGACCCTCCCAATGAAATATGATAAAAAAGAATTGATAGAAAAAAGTGGGGCCACATTCATCTAAACAGGTCTCCCTCTTATTTTTCTGATTATCTAGACTAGGAAAACACGATAAATACAAAGATCATTTTTACAATATTGTTTGATCTTTTTTTTAAATTGGCTTACTGTGAAGGATCTTTTTCTTAAATTACTATATTTGGTAAGGGATTTATATAATTTTTTTCACCTCATTATGTCCAATCAGAGGGATCTTGATATCTCAGTGTTATTCAGTAAGGTTTTATTTTTCTATGGAAGGACAAATTTGGAGATGTTTTATCCAACAACAGGGTTATTTATTAGCTTGGGGCAATGATGGTGATATTTCCTGCAAAGCACTAAAAAGAGCTTTAAAAAATATTTACCTTGTTACTGATGGTGCCTGCTCAACTCTGTCAGTTTTAGATATAATACCAATGCTTCTCCAGCAGTGATTTATGACATGAAGGAAGGGATAAAAGCAATTTGGGAAATAATATTATCCAGTTAGAAAATGATCACTCAGAAAAATTGTAGTTTTATCAATATAAACTGTTAAGTTTTTAAGTGAAGCAAACTAAAAAAAAAATTCCATTATCTGGAATTATATTGATCTTCACATAGCTCATTGTGATAATGCAAACATCTGCTACTTAATTTGAGAGAATACTAATGATAATCATCTATATATGAGCCAGCTCCTAGTGACTATTAAAGCACATGCTTTGCTGGCCGCTGAAGACTCTTGAGATTTAAAACTCAGATTGAGTTCTAGTTTCTGAGCAGGATGTATTATATAGGTACAGAATTGTACTCTACCTCCTGTCAGCTGGCCACATCTGTCTGTGTCCTTCTTGTTTAACACAGCTTTTCTTTTGCTTGGCATCTTTCCTTGTCTTTCTTAACCTATATCCTCACCTTACTTTCTGTTCTGACTTTGCTCATTGTCCTTCATGAGCAAATACAGGTCTAAACCTGTCTCCTTTTAGTTTCTCCCCCTTCTGTTTCTCTTTTTTTTTTTTCTTTCTCCCTCTGACCTTTTGTATCATTGTTCTAGTAGCAGTTGTCTGTCTAATCTACCTAATTGTCTTTGGTCTTTTTACCCTCTTTTATGCTCCTCTTATCTGTGAACTCTCAGTGCTCAATTAGTGAAGGAACAAAAGGCACAGAAGGAAATGTTCCCTTGCTGTCTATTCTTGTCTTTGGCATTGTAACAGCCTGGAACAGAGGCAACTACAAAGGGCTGGATTAGCTCCTTCATCTCCAGGTTGGAGAATACTCTGTAGGGATGTGGGGTTTTTTTAAGAACCTTTTGCTTTTGGAATGAGGTTTCTGCTGAGCCATATGCAAAGTATAATTTGCAGAGATTCACAGTTTGGCCAAGGGTGGGAGAATTTCTGCATGGTTCATGAATGCACAGTGTTAAGATAGTTCATTGCATATGCCTTATTTCAAACCTTTGTATAAAAATGTGATGAGGTTAATGCTTTTAAGTAAAACATTTGCTTGCTTTTAATGAGGACAAATAATTTCCAGCATACTTCATTTCTAAAATGGATGCAACATTTTTCTTTACATCCATGTGTACAATTCTTTCCCTGGTTTAACAAAAAGGAAAAGTGTGGTCTGGGACAAGCATTAAAACATGCCAGCCAAAAAGTAAGGATTCATCACTTGGGGAGCTGAAATACTAGGTTTTAGAATTGGGCAAAATCTGGTATCTGTAAATACTTGCTGTATAACAAATACCACTTGTAAATATGACAAAGTAAACACATTTGTCAAAATATTTTTCTAATTAAAAAAAAAGTCTGCTTAACAGAGGCATTTCCTCGCAGAATAAAGACCTGATTCTAGAATCTCATAGATAAAATTTAATTTGCAAGGTAGCATAATGAAAATATGTTAATAGCTTTTTCAATAAGTTAATAGCTTTCAAGTTTATACTAATGAGTTTGTTAAAATATTCTATTGGTAAAATACTCATTTTTCCCCTAATAAGAATTAAAAACATAGCAGCCTTGTAGGGACCGTCTTTCCAATTGTAAAGGCAGAATGAAAAATAGTATCAAAATTGTTAGAAAAAAGTAATTAGCAAGTGAGCAATAAAGGAAGCTGCCATAATTGGCATCAGAGACAACTTTCTGTTATGTTATGACAATATATGAAAGAATGTAGGAATGGATCTTGCAGGGAAATAAGCATTCTTGGGAACAACAATGTAAAGGAAAACTTCTCATGGTAGTATACTTGGTCCCGGTTGTTTTGCATTCCTGACTGTCTACAGCAGAAACTACAGGAAGGGTGAGTGGTAACCCATTGTCTTCTCACCCTTGGTGGGTAGAGTGCCATGGAATTAAAGCATACGTCTTTACATTGAGAATGTAACCTTTTTTTTTTTTTTTTTNTTTTTTTTTTTTTTTTTTGCTATTGTACGCCCCTTACATCCTGCCACTGTAAAATCCAGCTTTTTTCTACCTCCCTCTTTCTTTGGCATCGTTAGTGCTACCTCTAGTTCTCCTAAGGGCTTTCTAAAGTGGTACTTCTTATATCCTTATGCATTCAGTCCTCTGATATCCTTTGAAACCCACTACAGTTTTTCGCATTTCTTTCTCATGCCCTTTTGAAAACATATGCTTGTAGTAACTTCAGCTTCCTTTCACTTATTTTATCTGGGCAAAAGGCATGATGTATTCTGGTTTATTCCAAACAAAGCTTGTGCTTATTCCAGAGAATACATGTGCTGAATGGCCTGCTGACTGTTGTCAAACTGAATGACATCTAAAGTCTCCCTGTTCTACTATCAGTCAGGGAATTAATGGAGATTATTCCTACCTTTCTATCCCATGACCCTCCCCATTTACTAAGTAACGCAACAGTTGAAGTATCTTTGGTGACATAGTCAGTCTCAAATTTGGAACTGGAGCCTTGGATTAAAATTTAAGGTGATACAGTCAGTGAGACAATCTGGAGTTGGGGAAATTCGCTTGAGGTAATTTAATGTGAACCAATGTGAATCTCTGATCACTGGTTTGAGTGTTAAGAAGAAAATGACATGCAATTAGACACACACTTTCATAAACATCTATATGTCTCCCTGCCCTTCTCCAATTATATTTATTTTTCCATGAGTTGTACTCAGTCTATGCAAGTACCTCTGGTGTGGCAATGGGCAGCCAAGAGGTTGAGGTGGCCTGCATGATGGTTTCTGTCTGCTAACCCATGTCAATTGTTCCTGTGTGGATCACCTGTAAGCCAAATTCTCGTAGGGGTGTCCCTGCCCTGCTGTGGTTTGCCCACAGTTGCGGTTCCTTGGGCATATCCCTAGTGCCTTTTGTCTTGGAGTGCCCCTTCCTCACCAAGTTGTCTCCAGACCTTTACTTCTCCGTTTATCTGTCTTAACTATGTCTGAACAGGCATGCTGTGTGCTCCTCTGGTAGACTAAGTTTATTCCACAATTTTTATCTTATACGGGACAAGAGAGTTTTCACTGCCACATGGTAGTTCATGACCTCCTCCCATCACATAGTTCACCGCTGCAGCTCCAGCTACTTACAGCCTCTAAAATATGCTCACTTTTGGCTAAGCAGAATAAGATGAATGGATAGACAGATAATATAGTGAGTATCTTTTGTTTCCATGCAAAACTATGGAGAAAAAAGAAGGGCACTAACAGTTCCTCTGATTTTTGTTTTTTCATAGAAGGCAATATATTTGCATTCTCATTCATGGGATGAATAAGATGCTTACTACAAAGGAAATTTTTTTTCATTAAATTTTACTCTTATATAGTCATGTTATAGAAGTACTCATTTTAGAATAGTATTGGATAGAAAAGATCAGCAGGGAAATTGCACTTGACGTCCTCTTTCTCTTATATTTTTAATTAGTGATTCGTCTAAGAAATTTCTTACAGTACAACTGTTATACTTCCTAATTAAGCAATTAACTGTATTCATTGAGTAAAAAAAATAAAAATTGAGACTTATATTTGTTTATAGTCCCAAGGAATATGAGAATCTGGTCAACATGTGAATTTTCTTTTTAAAATTCTAATTTTCTGTTCATTCAGACTTCTCTCAAATGGCCTACTTTATTCTGACTAATGTAACACTTCAGAAAATATCCTATCTCTGAACAGAATGTCTTATTTTTATGTTGCTTACAATTGGTTAGGTCATTTTGCTTTTGTATTTTTATCCTAATAGCACTACTTCTTGTGGAAAATAATTTTCTGGTTCCATACTTTGTTGAAAGTATTTCTGTGGATCATCATAAAGTTTCAACATTTTTTCATTGATTTAATATTCAGCTATAACTCTATGTAATTATCAGTTTCATGTAAAATATGTTTTGATCAAACATGATACTGTTTTAGGTCACTTGCACAAAATTTATAGAATCCAATGTTGTACAGAACTTCAATTTTTTAATATATTTATATACCAATTATTCATTATTTACTTTAAACTGTGTTGGTGCTTTGCAAAGGAGATAAAATCCTGCTGACACGGGCAAAAAAAGTGGAGCTGTAGAAAATTATAAATGTTGTATTTTAACTGTAAGTTAGAAAAATAATTTCACTTCTTACAGTCTTTGTGGCAGTCATGAGTTTATGGAAGGAATTGAATGAGGCAAAGGAGTTTGCATAGCTAACAGGGTTAGAATTGTACAAGGAGTTAAAATTTGTCTTGGTAAGTTTCCAAAAGCTATATCCTAAAGGAAACTGTGTTGTTAGCATGTTACAGACCCTTTAACCTGTAGTTCAGTCTAAACTCCTAATAAAAGTAAGAGAGCTTGGCCTTTTCTGCAGTGGTTCCTTGGGGCTACATTTAAAACATTTTGATTCTGTTTAGTTGTTTTTGTTTCAATACATATTAACTTACATGAACATGCTTATTATGACAATTAGGAAAGAAAGAAGTGATGAAATAATGTTGAAAGATGAAGAACAAATGAGGATTTTAACTCACAGGAAATGCAAAAAATAGTGAATGAGGAGATTAGTTTTAAATATACATGCTTAATGTTTCTTTTATTTTCAGTTCATGTGCAAATAAGACTATTTCAGTTCTGTGTAAGTGGTCAAAGATAGATTTTGCTTCAGAAAGCTGAGTATATTGAAATAATCCAGTGACAAAGTTGCTTAGTCCAATGATATGGTTCTGAAAGTAGACTAGATAACTAATGTAAGATCATTATTACTGACTTGCTATAAACATAAATTTCTTTGTAACAATTCTTTTTTCAGCTTTATGGTTGCTTGTTGTTCTGTCATTTTACTCCTATGTTCAATGTCTATTTTTGCATATTTCTACATAGCCTCTCCAAAATATGTGCTAAATTGGATTAATATTATCTTCCTCAGCCCACCATGACTGAGAGAAACTAGAAAGCTGGTTTAATGAAAAAAAATTATGGAAAGAGTTAATTAAAACTTAGAAAAACCTAGAGAAAATTTATGAGAGTACTGGTAGAAGGCTAAGCAGATCAATGCATGGTAGGTGAAGTTAGGCAGACTTAGATAAGATTTAATTTTACAGTGAGGATACTTAACTAGTGGAACAAATGGTATAGGAATTATGATGGGCTCTTCAGAGCCTGAAGTCTTTAAGACTGGAATTGGAGGTCATTTAATACGATAAACTGTTTCTTTAGCAGGATTTTATAGATTTAATTTGGAATCATATCATTTGGTTGTCTGTGTTGTTCAGGTCAGCATAGATGATCAGAATGTTTTTCGTAGCCTTAGGTTCCATATATCTAAAATTTGAGCCCTTACCCATGTGAGAAAGAGCAAAATACTGGATTAGCAAGCAGTGTAAAGGGAGAACATGAACATGAAAGATACTGTGAAAGACTTGCAAGTCATTTATTAGATAGCTACTTAGAATGATGTGCCATAGGTATGGCATTCAATTAGCTAATGGGAGGAAGGTGTTGAAAATAGAAGGTGGAAGGGGATTCTAAAAGCATATCTGCATCTTACAATACTGAAGTAATTAGCCTGTGCACAGCATGCTACTAATAAAGTTATTCTGTTATTAAGATTGAAGGTAGTGTTTCTGTATAGTATTTTAATATGCCTTGTAAATACACTAAGTGTTTGAGTGCTAGTTCTGTTGTCTCTAACATTAAATATTGCATTGGATGGCCTCAGTGTGCCCTCGGAGTTGACTTGGAAAGATTTTATTTTTGAGGAATTTCTCCTGTTTGTGCAAGGGAGAAACACCAGTTTAATATATAATGCATTTTCATGTGATTTGGAGCATCCGCATCAATATTTTGCTAGGGAATTCTTGTTTTGACTAGAGTTCACTAATTTATATTCTTAAAGGATTTTCTTTGTATACCTCATATAGAAGCCTTTGTGCCTGCGCTGTCTCTGACAGACAAATTCATTTTAACCACTGCTGATCAAGTCAACAAAAAAGAGTAAACAGCTAAGAATTAAGCAGACAACACAAAGCTGAGTGGTGCTGTTGACATGCACGAGGGATGGGATGCCATCTAGAGGGACTGGACAAGCTGGAGAAGTAGGCCCATGTGAACCTCATGTGATTCAACAAGTCCAAGTGTGATGTCCTGCACCTGGGTCAGGGCAATGCCTGGTATCAATACAGGCTGGGGGATGAAGGGATTGAGGGCAGTCCTGCTGAGAAGTCCCTGGGGGCACTACCCCTCTACTCCACTCTGATGAGACCCCACCTGGCATACTGTGTCCAGCTCTGAAGTCCTCAGCACAGGAAAGAATGGACCTTCTGGCATGGTTCTAGAGGAGGGCCCAAAAACTGTCAGAGGGATGGAACACCTCTCCTGTGTCAAAAAGTGGAAACAGTTTGGGTTGTTCAGCCTAGAGAAGGTACTGAGGAGACCTTATTGCAGCCTTTCAATACTTGAAGGTGGCTTGAAAGAAAAAAACTAGGGCTTATTTCGATAGAGCAAAGGGTAATGTTTTAAAAATAAAATAAGGCAGATTTAGACTAGATATAAAGAAGAATTTTTTTACAATGAAGGTGGTGAAACACTGGAACAGGTGGTTAGACAGGTGGTAGGTTCCCTATCCCTTTCAAGGTCAGGTTGCACAGGGCTCAGCAAGCTGACCTATGTCCCTGCTTGTTGTAGGTTGGTTGGACTAGATGTTCTTTAAGGGTCCCTTTCAACTCAAACTATTTTGTGATTCTAACATTAGTTCTCAAGACTCTGCGTCATATTTTGGCATGTGTGCCGTTGGTAGATGTATTGACTGACAGTATAGTTAACCACTCCTGTCTTGTCCTTTTAGAGGAAAAAGGTTTGATCATGAATTCTAAGGTGACCAGTTCAGATTCTCTTCAGCCCCTTTAGGATGTCTTTCTCTAATAAGAAAGCAGAGTACCTGGGCTACAGACAGAAAGAAGGTACTTGCTTCATCCCTCGTGTACAGTCTGAGCAAATCAGCTGTTATTAATTCTGAGGTCTGGAAAAATGTATAGCGTAAAAAAAGTTAAAAAATGTCCAAAAATAAATTATGTAAACAAGTTGGAAGTACCTGTGCCATGTGCAAACTTCTGTGCACTGTGCCAGGAAATAATCTAATTTGGCTTATGCTAACAGGTAAATTCTTTCTCTGTGAATATAAAAGGAAGCAAAGTGGAAAACAATGTAAAAAATGTATTTATGTTACTATAGAAAGTAAAAAAGCATCAATTATTTTTTAAATTTTAAAGACAGTAAAATCATGACCTGATTTTATAGTACTTAATCCAATGTTTTGAAGCCTTTTCAAAGTAAAGACTTTATAATTAGGAAATTGAAATCAAGCAATTAAAAATACATAGATTTGAAACATTAGTAAATAAAAAGTAGTTCAAGCACATTTCTTACTTTTAGATGTTTTTTTAGCTTGGCATGTTCCTTTCGATGAACAATAAAATAGAACACTTGTGGGAATAACAGGATCCTTAAACATGAACCTTTAAAGTACCACCTCTGGTTAAACAAAAAAGCAAGCTCAGGAATCTCACGGCTGTTCAGCAAGGTGTGACTGTGATCTGACAACTCTGCTTGTTTCCTCAGAACTGTAAAGCATCATGTGTGGGATAGAAATGTCTGAAAGTCTTTCTCCAACTTTATCAAACTCATGCTCAAAACAACAGTCATTTGTAAATGTGAAACCTGATGCTGTTTCTTCTTTATGAAACCACAACAGCTGTCCTTGATCAAAGAATGCTTTTTCTATTTTTTTCCTATTTTAAGTAATTCTATGATGCTATAGAAAAGAACTTTAGAGAAAAATTGTAATAATGAATGTACTCCATCTTCCCTGATGCTTTCTGCAGTATGCAAATAAGATGTGTAAACAGCCTAAGATTAGATTGAGTGATGAGGATAAGACAGAGGTAGGTACTGCTTAAATTATTATTGTAGGTGTAAGAAACTGTCATCCATATATAGCTTGAGAAAACTGGGTTGAGATGTTACAGACTATTTTTCAATAGTTTGAGATGCAAGTAGTTTGCAACAGGATTTAATATCTTTCACAGATATAAGTCATGCTAAAAAGTAGAAAAAATGAGGTGGGCTGCATACCATATTGAAGCTGTTTGTGTTCTCCTAATGGTACTCTTTTATGAAGGGTACACACTAGCACAGCTTGAAAACCAGTGGTATGTGAGAAATTACACAGTTAGACCTCAGAATTATTTATTTTCCTTGTTGTTTCCATCTTACTATGAGCATTTTCATTCCTAAGTAGGATTTGCTCTACTAGTCTTAAATAATGAGTAAAGAAAGAGTGGGAGCTTTGGAACCAAACCATTTGGCGCTGGAGCAGGTGAGGATTGCTTGATTTGTGGATCGAGGACATGAGATGATTACAGAGTAATAGGCATTACAGTTGGAAAAAGACCTGTTAGGTCATCCAGTCTGTCTCCTTACAAATTCAGGGCTATTCCCTGCAGAACATTTTCTAACATTTAGTCCAGTTTGGTTTTAAGTATCACAAATGATGGAGATTCTTCTGCTTCCCTTGGGATGCTTTTGTATTGCTTTGCAGATCTCATTGCTAAGTAGTTTGTCTTGATACTCAGCTGCAGCTTTTTCCTTGTTTTTGTTATTACTCCTTGTAATTTATTTTTATTTTCAACAGTAATTATTGTATAATTCAAAAAATCAGTCATATAAATATTGTATGTAATTATTACTATTACAATGGCTGTCTGTGTTCCTCTTAGTCCTCTCTAGTGAAATTGTGTATTTCTAATTTTCAAATGTTTTTCTTTACCTATCAACATTGTTGGCTCTCAAATCACTTCCATCGGCCTTCCCAGTACACTTACACTTACCAGTGTACAGGAACTCCTTCACAGTGAATCTTTTACCATTTTCTGGTGGACAAATAAACTGTTAGGAATTACTTCGGGTGCATTGGCATGGTCCTGTGATTAGGGTTTTCATGTTATTTCAGTGAAATATAGTGACAGTACAACAAAGGGAAGAGTAGTCACAGTTTAACACGTATATTAGTGGTATTCTTCTGTGACGATGTATAAGCAAAGTGGAAGTAATTCCTGACTGAATGAAGGACTTATTGCTAAATAACTCCAGGTATCAACTTAATGGCTACAGCGTACTGATGTAGGTTGCCAATGTTATGGATGCTTATAAACTGATTTGGTCCTGATAATTACCTCTTTTACCACCATTTTTTTGTGATTCCAGTTTCAAATGTAGTAACTGATAAGGAGAGCAGCTGTATTCTATCTTTAAACTACTATAGCAATTCCCATATGCATTTATTATTTGAGCAGGTGATTAATTATAAGGCTTAATCATAATTTTGACCTGTAGCTATCTTGCTTTTCAAATACTGTTGGCTGTTACATGATTAAGAACTGTATAGATGTTTAGGTGTGAAGTGTCATTAGGGAGTGGAGTGCTGGTCAGGTCGATTTGAGATTTACTAAACCTTTTCTTAGAAGTCAAGTAAATAACCTCTTTTCTTTCATTGCTACTCTGTTAATATGTCAAAATGAGAAAATCCTGACATTTAACTCCTAAAAATCAAGAAGGCAGAAGGAATGAACGGTCTATCTCCTTGAACAGTTTTTGGACTTCTTGTTCTTCCTGCAGAACTGTTTTCCAGAGCTGTGCATTAGTGTATTCTAAAAGGAGGATGTCGCCACATACACTGGTTTCTTAATGCAGCTTGGCATAATTTTCTAAGTTGTTTTCTGTTAATTGAAATGTTTATGTTCTGCTCTAGTCAGGTTTGAGTTTCATATGATTAAGGCTCCTAACACCAAATGTTTTTTTCATGTTCTTTGTGCACAAGATAGAGATGCTATGCAGAAATCAACAGGTTGTTTTACAAGGATTCCACCAGCCAAGGGAGGATCTAAATTAACCAGATAATACTGCAGATCTGATGTCATTGATCTTTGTGAATTCTGTATTAGCGAGGTAGCAATCTTAAATTCTCCGACTTAGGCAGAAATCATGGCACCAATACTGAAATATGTGGTTTAAATGGCAGGCATGAATTTTGTATATCTCCAGTTCATACACACAGAGTTTAGTTATCTTAATTGGGAACACTAAAATCTTCAGCCTGAATTTCAGCCAAGAGAAAGTCTTCTCAGTGCAGCTGAAATAGAAAAAGATATTCTTAAAACTTCGAAGTGAATGGTTTTGACCATGCTTGAGGATATAACATGAAGCATGGCTGCAATTTCCAATACATGTTATTTAGGACTTACATGGCATTAGATTCATAAAGTTTCTCAATCAGAGAACATACCCCAAATCTAATAAAGGAATACCATGATTTGTTAACTACCCCAGTGTGTACTGCATTATCTGGTAAGCAATAATGGTGCTACATCAACCTTCTTTTATGCAACCTACCTTAAAAATAAACCCCAATGTGCAAAAAATTAATTCATTATGCATGGGAAGTAGCACACCCAGCCCCGCTCATCACTGAAGAGATAAAATGGTATATTTATTAAACACATATGTAGAATGGAACCAAGATCTCATCTATGTTCCTTGAGTTCCATGCTGTTGAGTTCTTAAGTGTAAGTGGTGACCCAGGACACTGGATAGCTGTGGCTTCTGGGATGGAGATGGTAACTATAACACATGCTAAGTTATTCTTCTAAGGCAGCAAAGATTGTTTTTTACATGCAGTCTGCTTAACCTTCTCAGTTCCTTCCTGTAAAATGGCAAATAAATTCAGCTATGTTTATATGGAAAAGGAGGAGGAGTTTATCATTAAGGGGCAAATGTTAATTGTAATAGTAAATAGTCCTCCATTTAACAGTCACCTGGGTTAAACTATGCTCCATTCATATCCCTAAAGAAACTTGTCCTGTCCAAAACCTAATACTGAAATCAGTGATATTCTGACCAGCACAACATGTTTTGAGTTTTGGTTTTCTTTTTTCCCTTCTAGAAACTAATCACTTTGAAGGGTTTTCTTCGTAAGTGAACATAGGAGATGCCTAGCAGAGCTCCCATGCCCTTAGTTGCCAGCACTTTCTATCTTCATCGATCAACTGAGAAAACTCCTATATTTTTGTCTGTTGTGGACTGTTTCACTCAATGTATATGAGGAAGTCTGTAATACAACACTGTAAAAGCAAGGAAGACTTCTCCTGGACCATGAATATCCTGTAATATTCCTACTGCATAGCTAAATATATCCTTGAAAGCGGTAGCTGTTGTCGTACTTCTGTTACTTTTTCAGGACCAATTTGGCGTCTTTGCAACTGATTCTATGTTTTCCATTTTTATCTGTCCCNCCTCTTTTACCACCATTTTTTTTGTGATTCCAGTGTCAAATGTAGTAACTGATAAGGAGAGCAGCTGTATTCTATCTTTAAACTACTATAGCAATTCCCATATGCATTTATTATTTGAGCAGGTGATTAATTATAAGGCTTAATCATAATTTTGACCTGTAGCTATCTTGCTTTTCAAATACTGTTGGCTGTTACATGATTAAGAACTGTATAGATGTTTAGGTGTGAAGTGTCATTAGGGAGTGGAGTGCTGGTCAGGTCGATTTGAGATTTACTAAACTTTTTCTTAGAAGTCAAGTAAATAACCTCTTTTCTTTCATTGCTACTCTGTCAATATGTCAAAATGAGAAAATCCTGACATTTAACTCCTAAAAATCAAGAAGGCAGAAGGAATGAACGGTCTATCTCCTTGAACAGTTTTTGGACTTCTTGTTCTTCCTGCAGAACTGTTTTCCAGAGCTGTGCATTAGTGTATTCTAAAAGGAGGATGTCGCCACATACACTGGTTTCTTAATGCAGCTTGGCATAATTTTCTAAGTTGTTTTCTGTTAATTGAAATGTTTATGTTCTGCTCTAGTCAGGTTTGAGTTTCATATGATTAAGGCTCCTAACACCAAATGTTTTTTTCATGTTCTTTGTGCACAAGATAGAGATGCTATGCAGAAATCAACAGGTTGTTTTACAAGGATTCCACCAGCCAAGGGAGGATCTAAATTAACCAGATAATGCTGCAGAACTGATGTCATTGATCTTTGTGAATTCTGTATTAGTGAGGTAGCAATCTTAAATTCTCTGACTTAGGCAGAAATCATGGCACCAGTACTGAAATATGTGGTTTAAATGGCAGGCATGAATTTTGTATATCTCCAGTTCATACATACAGAGTTTAGTTATCTTAATTGGGAACACTAAAATCTTCAGCCTGAATTTCAGCCAAGAGAAAGTCTTCTCAGTGCAGCTGAAATAGAAAAAGATATTCTTAAAACTTCGAAGTGAATGGTTTTGACCATGCTTGAGGACATAACATGAAGCATGGCTGCAATTTCCAATACATGTTATTTAGGACTTACATGGCATTAGATTCATAAAGTTTCTCAATCAGAGAACATACCCCAAATCTAATAAAGGAATACCATGATTTGTTAACTACCCCAGTGTGTACTGCATTATCTGGTAAGCAATAATGGTGCTACATCAACCTTCTTTTATGCAACCTACCTTAAAAATAAACCCCAATGTGCAAAAAATTAATTCATTATGCATGGGAAGTAGCACACCCAGCCCCGCTCATCACTGAAGAGATAAAATGGTATATTTATTAAACACATATGTAGAATGGAACCAAGATCTCATCTATGTTCCTTGAGTTCCATGCTGTTGAGTTCTTAAGTGTAAGTGGTGACCCAGGACACTGGATAGCTGTGGCTTCTGGGATGGAGATGGTAACTATAACACATGCTAAGTTATTCTTCTAAGGCAGCAAAGATTGTTTTTTACATGCAGTCTGCTTAACCTTCTCAGTTCCTTCCTGTAAAATGGCAAATAAATTCAGCTATGTTTATATGGAAAAGGAGGAGGAGTTTATCATTAAGGGGCAAATGTTAATTGTAATAGTAAATAGTCCTCCATTTAACAGTCACCTGGGTTAAACTATGCTCCATTCATATCCCTAAAGAAACTTGTCCTGTCCAAAACCTAATACTGAAATCAGTGATATTCTGACCAGCACAACATGTTTTGAGTTTTGGTTTTCTTTTTTCCCTTCTAGAAACTAATCACTTTGAAGGGTTTTCTTCGTAAGTGAACATAGGAGATGCCTAGCAGAGCTCCCATGCCCTTAGTTGCCAGCACTTTCTATCTTCATTGATCAACTGAGAAAACTCCCATATTTTTGTCTGTTGTCGACTGTTTCACTCAATGTATATGAAGAAGCCTGTAATACAACACTGTAAAAGCAAGGAAGACTTCTCCTGGACCATGAATATCCTGTAATATTCCTACTGCATAGCTAAATATATCCTTGAAAGTGGTAACTGTTGTCGTACTTCTGTTACTTTTTCAGTACCAATTTGGCATCTTTGCAACTGATTCTATGTTTTCCATTTCTATCTGTCCCTTGAAGTTGTGTGGATGAGAAGGTTCACTGCAATTTCTTGGAGAAAGGGTCTTTTCTATACCTTAACTAAACCCAGTAGACCTTTATTTGGATGTTATCTTGCATCTTCTATGCCTAATTCCATTATAGCACCTATATTACTTGAACAAGAGATGTCATAGAACAGAAAGAAAGTTTGAATGTCCTCACTAAGTATAAAGGACTTAGTTTTCTGTTTGATGTTGACAGTGACAATATTATTATTAAACTGAATACTGATCATGTCCTAATTTTCAGTGATCTAGTCAATATTAAGTATGTCATGTGGTAGGGTCATGGCTGTGTCCTCACCCTTGGAAAGCTACTTCCTGAGAGGAGACACTTGTGAACATGGGTATAAATTGGACAATGGATATAAATTGGAGAGGGGAATATTTAGGCTAAACATAAGAAGGAAATTCCTCACGGTGAGGGTGGTGAAGTGCTGGAAAAGGTTGCCCAGGAAAGCTGTGGGTATCTGTAAGTGTTCAAGGCCAGGTTGGGTAGAGCCTTGGGCAGCCTACTCTGGTGGGAGATGTCCCTGCTTATGGCAGGGGGGTTGGAATTAGATCATCTTTAAGGTCCCTTCCAACTCAAACCATTCTGTGATTCTATGATTCTTCCAAAAACATTGCAGTTCAGTACCCTGGGTATATTTGACTGTAAATGGAATTTCCCTTGCATCCAAACACTAGAAACGGTGCAGTGACCAAGCAAAGATTCTATTTTCGTAGAATCATTGAATCACCAGGTTGGAAAAGACCCATTGGATAGAGTCCAACCATTCCTATTTTATATGTATGCATCCTCCTCCCATGTTCAGTTGCTGTCACAGATGTCTGCATGCATCATGCATGTTTCAATGCAAACTACAGCTGCTTCAGTGATGCTTTCTAATCTACTTTGTCTCCCAATAGTCATGAGTCTGGTTTGTCTTGTTGAACACAATTGACTTGATTTTACCAACCTGTCTGATCACAAACCCACCTACAACATGGAAGTCGTGGAGTTATGGGTTATCTGAGGCAGAGCCAATTCCTGTTCCATCACACGTCCCAGAAATCTAAACATGGAGAAAGAAATGAATACTCTTGTGATGCAGGACTTACTCATGTGAGTCTTATTTGAAAGATTAAAAAAAATTAATAAATCAACAAACCCCCTTTAAAATTCTAAGGTGAAAACTGCAGAGGTGTACTGAGAAAAGTGAATTATCTTGCCACCAGCAGTTTCTTGTGAACAAGTATGATGCATTACTTTCTTATGCCACAAGCTTTAAAAAAGGCTTCTAAGATGTAACAGTCATGGCTGTCAATCCTGCTTTGAACCATTGCAGTTTTTCTTTGGAATTTTACCTTTGCCTGTTCTGACTCATTGACTTCTTATATGCACTGTGTTCCTTCCTGAGCTGCGAGCTGCCAGCTTTAAGTGCTCGACAGTTTTCTTGCTGCAAAAGCCTTTCTGTCTCTCGTTTTTTATGTAATGTGGCAAGAGTATTAACCTTAATTATACCTACAATCCTTAATTACAGTCAGGTGCAATTCTGTCTCAAAGTTCCATGTCACGGTAGACCTGATTAGTGGTCCTGCATTCTTCATGATGGTCTTGTGCTTTATTTAAGGACTAAGCTATTTCCATCCCTGTGCAATTTAATGCAGTCATGTAAGTATAGAATACTGATGATAATACTTGCCACACAGGTGGTCTGTTTTTTCTCCTGCAAAGAGCAGGACTGTATTCTGTAATAATAAGGAAAAAAAATTAAAGGTGTAATTAAAGGCTATGCCTGATCAATAGCCATGAGCAGGTTGAAAACAGATTGAGTAAGTATCAGAGACTGAGGCAACAAAGGGAACCTTATAGCCAGTGTCTACTACAGGCTACCCAGTCAAGGGGAACCTATTGATGAAGCCTTCTTACTTCAGCCACCCAAGGCATTTTGCTCACAGGCTCTTGTCCTGCTGGGGTCTTCAACCACCTTAACATGTAATGGAAAAGAAGCACAGCAAGCTGTAAGCAATCCAGGAGACTCCTGGAATACGTTGAGGATAACTTCTTAAACCAAGAAATAGACAGCACTGCAAGAGGGAATGTGATACCAGGCCTGATAGTTACAAATGCAAGGGAGCTAATCAATAATGTCAAGATTAGATGTATCCTGGCCTACGGTGGTCATGCACTGGTGGAGTTTGTAGTCCTGAGGAACACAGGTCAGGCAAAAAGTCAAGATCCTGAATTCTAGGAAAGCAAACTTCTATCCATCCAAAGACTTAGTTAATTAGACCCCTGGGAAATTGCCTCAGGGACAAGGGAGCAGAACAGAGCTGACAGATCTTTAAGGATGCTTTCCATAGAGCATAAGAGCTCTTGATCTGCAGGTGTAAAAATCAGGACAGGAAGGCAAGAGACCAGCTTAGCTGAGGCAAGACCTACTGGCCAAACTAAAGGGCAAGAAGGAAATGCATGGGCAGTGGAAGTGGGACAGGTATCCTGGGAAGAGTATAGGGACACTGTCTGGTTGTGTAAGGATGGGGCCAGGAAGTGAAAGG